>PVJX010005901.1:0-81643 GCA_004027295.1 Dolichotis patagonum | reverse complement strand
ATTGCATGGGTAAGATGGATGACCATATCGCTGTTTTTGTCAGATTGTGGAGCAGAACTGTTGACAGTCTCACTGTTTGAATGTCTACTTTACATGTTTTAACTTTGTAAATTGAACAACTATTTCCAAGAAGTCAGTATGTAATTTGTCAAGCAATAATTTTTTTAGGTTTTTTTTGTTGTTGTTCTTTTCCTTTTTTTCCTTGGAATACAGTATTATTGCTACCCTTTATTCTGTTTTGTTTTGTTTTGTTTTGTTTTCTCTTTAAATAGAATTATTAAAAAAAAAGAAAAGAAAAAAGCTCTTTTATCTGGCAACAGAGAAGTCATCCAGAGGTGGCACTGGGAGGGAACTGAACTCTGGCTACACAGCTTGCTTTTCAGAGGAGGAAATAAGGAACTGTTGAATGCTTAAAAGTAGTTCAAAGTGACAGTTTCCCATGGCTCTGTAACAGTTCACCAGTTCACAGTTCTGAAGGTCAGAAGTCGCATTTCATGGAGGCCTCGGCAGGGCTGAGCCCCTCTGGAAGCTCTAAAAAAGATCCCATTGCCTTTTCTAGTTCACCTTCTAGAGTTGAATTTTTCCCTTAGCTCATGGCCCCTAAAGCTAGAAATCATGGCATTCTTTTCTCTGTTTCCTTCCTCACCCCTCCTTCAATCACCCCCTTTCCTCCCTCTTTCCCTTAAACTAGTGATGACACTGGGCCTCTCAGATAACTGGGTCATCCCCCATCTCAACATTTTTAACTCCATCTGTGAGATCTCTTTGTCATATGTAAGATTACACTCATAGGTTCCAAGAATTAGGATGTGAAGGAATTTGGGGGACCATTAGATCTCCAGCCACATCCAGTTACAGCCAATTAAACAAAGGAAACTTAACATTAATAGCAAATACATGTTGAATACATATCTTATGTAAGGTACTATTCTAAGTACTTCATGCAATCCTCAGAGCAACCGTTTAGGGTATCTAAGACACAGAGAAGGTAAGTAACTGGGTGATGTCCATGCAGCTAGGAAGGATGAGGAGAAGGATTCCAACAGTGCCAGCTGGTACCAGAGTCACAGCTGTATCCACCCCATTTGTCACTTCCGAAGTAATGTAGAACTTTTATGGTGAATTGTTTAAGGGACAATCTTTGTTGCTATCTTACTGATTGTTTTTCCCGTTACATGTTTAAGCTTTTACCTTTATTGGTATTGGGAAATTATTCCAAAAGAACAAAGCATTTGCTTAGCTTAGTGTCCTCAGTAAACCATAATGCTATTTTAGAACAATAAGATAATGTCTGCCTCACCACCCATTGGGATCTGAGGCCCTGGTCTGATTGCTGTTTAAATACTCAGGTTGCGATACAGCCTACTGTATCTACTTGAAAGAGAAATGATCTTTAATTTCATTCTATTTTGCTTCCCCCAAATTGAAGAATTGGATGAAAGGGCTTAATGATTTCCTTTGAAAATCCAGTTTCCTTACATTTAGAAATAGTTTTGATATAAATTGACTTCCTACAGTGGCTAATGTTTGTTAGATACAGTGAATTCTAGGAGAAAATGAAAAGGCAGGGAGAGCAGTGCAGAATAAGAATCCACAATGGGTTGCTGATAAGACACACGGAGTATTTCTGAGAGAATCTTTAGAGTTGGTGGAATTAAATTACTGCTCTGGGTATCTATTTTTTAAGGAAAATGTGTATTTGCCTAATCCAATTTCAACATAATTCACATTCCTGTAACACTCCGAGAACACTGGCATATGGCTACATGAGATATAAATTGGGAGTATGATTAAAAATCACTGGTGTTTCGATTTCAATTATATTTCACAAAATAGACTCCAGGGGAAAGTTGCACAAGCAAGACCAGAGTCCAATGCAGGATAAGCGTGGGGAAAATCTTCCACACATGCAAATGCACACAGACACAGGGGTGTGCAGATACACCGCACTTGCTCGGCAGATCTGATTGGGCCCCTTCTTCCCAGTCCAGTTTCCTCTTGGCAGACAGCCGGTGCCACTCTGATTACCAAGAAGCCTGACACCAAAATGTTCTCAGAAGCCATCTGGGAATGTGTGCAGGACAAAGGAACTATCAAGATTCCTAAAACTTTTGGCACAAGTTCAGACATTGATTCCCAAATATTACTGTTCAGCTGTGAGCGACTTAATCTTTTTTACAATGACCTTGAAGAACAACTGTGCAGACTATGCAAGCAGATGTGAATTTCTTGACACACAGTAGGTATGAATAGTGATTTAAGTCTGCAGAACTTTGCTTGGAACCTAAGCCCAGCACCTCTTTTCACTCATCTCTGTGTTGAGTGCCTGCCTATATTTCTGGAACATGCTATACACTCAATGGACTTGCAGAGCTGAAAATAAAAATTCAGGCTGTCCATTTTTTTCTATCCCAAATACATCTTCAACTCTTCATGGAGATATTGCTCCCAAGTGACATGAAAGGGGAGAAGTAAAAAGGAATCATTACAGATTTTAAGAGCAAAATATAAATTCTTCCCTTCTTCATCTTGAAAGATGGGAATTTCAGGTTCCTCACTTGTGTTAAGGAGCTAATAAGGAGTTCATAAATCTCAATTACTTCTGCGGAGTCAGGAGCACCCGCAGGTCTGGTAAGCATGATTCCAATCTCTGAAGAGCCAGGATCTTTTTATTAAAACACTGAAGGAGGAGGAGAAAGAGAGGAGGAGGAGGAGGAGGAGGAGGAGAAGGAGGACGAGGGCAAGTCATATTTCAACCTTGAGCTGACATTACAGCAGTAAAATTTCCTCCTTATTCTAGTCAGAACGAAGGAGGGACACTGACCAGATGGGGTCACCTGTGGGAGGCTGCTCCGCACATCCAACTCTGCATTGCCAGCCGCTGAAGAATCGGCCTCCATGAGTACCTAGCCTGGGCGATCTCCATGCATAATCAATTAAGAACTCAATTAATCAATACCCATGCCCTGGAAAAACTGATTGCCTTTTCTCTCCCAGACACTTTTGTGTGCATGTGTGCATGTGTTCATGCGTGTGTATGTGTGTGTATGTATGCATGTGTGTGTGTATGTATGCGTGTGTGTTTCTATCACTCCCTACAGCTCCAGCAGTCCTTGATTCTGAACAATTCTCCTTCCCAGTGGTGCCCATGTCTGTTCATTGCCCACTGGGTCTCTTTCCTCTTACTTTTGCAGACTCCACTCACATCTCCTTCCTTCATCCCGGACGCACCCAGACTCAGTTCAAGTTGTTTTCTTTTCCTGGGTGTTTTCCTTCCCAACCCCTCCCAGGGCTTAAGATCTATGCCTCAAGCTCCAGTGTAAATACCAAATTCTACCCTACCCCACACAGAATTAAACTCTCTATTATCTGCGGCCCTTCATCATGTGCCTCAAATGCACCCCAGTTATCTGCACCCAAGGGGCAAGGTGGGAGGAGCTGCCCCTGGGTTGTGGGAAGCTGTGACTCAGTCCACCACGCACTGGCTGAAAGCTCCAGTGAGTCACCAAGCTTCTCTGAACCTCAGTCTCCTCAACATGAGGGTAGCGCCACAGTGCCAGCCCCAGGGTTGTTGTGAGCGTCACAAGTAAATAAATGCATTATGTATACTAAAATCACAGCACATCGCAGGTACTCAGAAACCACTGGTTATTGTTTATTATTATTATTAGCACTATTACTATCACTACAGTATTTTCATCACCTCCCACTTCTGTAATAGCTCTCTGAGCACAGTGACCATAGCTTGATCATCTTTCTATGCTCTATCGACAAGGCTCAGGGATTTTCATATTTGAATATGCAATAAACATTCTTTAAATTCATTTCCAGCTCCTCTTCCCAGAGCCCTGCTGTCAACGGTGCATTGTTTAGCACCGTGAGGAAGGTATCCGTCTCTATAATCAGGACGATAATCATGATCATTCACAGGACTGCTTTGGGATTAGACAGAACCAGCTTTCATAAAGTGCTGTGCAAATGTCAGTGGCCCTTTAGGAATAGAAAGCTGCATGCAAGAGATCTTAAGAGGTGGACGTTTTGGAAAGTGAGATGGGAGAAGGCATTGGAGGGAGAGATAAGCTTCACACCTGAGTGGAGGTCCTAGAATGGGTGGCGATGTGAACAGCCCAGGAGGAGACCCATGGAACTGGCATGAAGGGAGTGGGGCGATGCACTGTTGGGCTGAGCAGAAGGCAGGGCTTCTCCCTGCGGAGGTTGACAACTGAGAAAAAGATAGTGAACTCGGCATACAAAGAATCCACATGCATGAATGATCAGGGCATAGTGGTGTGGGGCGAGACAGAGTCCTGAGGAGTTGTCTGGCTGTCAGAAAGGACACATGGTAGAGTATCCAGCCTGTGGGCAGACAGGGTGGACATGGCTGAAGCAAAGCCATTCATTCATTACAACTGACTGTGATAGTTACTGCTCATGCCTGGGATTAAATATCTGGAACCCACAAAGTAAAGGAGGAGTGGTTTATATTGTCTCAGGGTTTCAGAGCGTGCAGTCTCTGGTTGGCTGGCTTCCAGACCAAAGTGGCACAATGGAGAGCTGCTCATCCCATGGCAGCCAGGATGCCAAGGGAGAAGGGAGGAGTCTAAGAAGGAGACACAATCTTCCAGGTCATGCCCCAGCTGACCTACTTCTTCCAACTTCCTAGTAGCATATTCTGCCTTGAACTTAGCCATAAATGGGCCCAGTGATGAGTGTACTAGACCCAGAGTCCGGCTACCTTCTGAAAGCTGTATCTCTGAGTACATGAGATGTTGGGGAGAGGGCATTATAGATTTAAAACTTAACACAGACTCCTTAATTAAACTGTTTTTAAACTGCACTGCTACTCTTTAGCACTACAGAAGAGAAGGCACTCAGATTCCCTCCATCTGTAAAGCAGGGCAGGAAACAAATATGCAAACTGAGTGCTTTCACATCTTCTGGATACGATGACAAAGTCTCCATGGGATGGAGTGGGATGTTGTGGAGTAACTCTTGGATAATGCTTCTGCTTCATAGCGATGCCAATCTCCACCTGAAGTTTTGGAATAAAGAATGACACACAGCGCTTAACAAGCAGGTGAGCAGCACAAACAAAAGGATGGTGCACTGCGTAAATCACAGCAATTGGTTTAGCTGGATAAGGGACAGCAGTCCGAGGTGAGGCTGAAACAATAGGCCAAGACGAGTAGAGCAGGTAAAACTCTTGAAGAAGTAGGCAAGGACTTTCTAAGTAGAACCCCAGTTGCACAGGAAATAGTACCAATAGTCAACAGATGGGATCACAGCAAATTTAAAAGGCTTCTGCACAGCAAAGAAAATAACCAACACAGTGAAGAGAGAAGCTACAGAACATGAAAAAAAATGCTGCCAGCTATTCCTCAGCAGAAGACATCTGTCTAGAATATTCGAAGAACTCAAAAAAATTAGACCCCTAAAATAAAGAGCCGAGTCAAAAACTGAGAAAGTAAAATGAATAGACACTTCATGAATGAAACTGTACAAATGACCAATAAACATATAAAGAAATGTTCAATATTACTGGCCTTTAAAGAAATGCAAATTAAAAAAATTAAAGTAACACCAAAATTCCACCTTAGCATGACCAGCACCAGGAAATCAAATGGTAAGAAATTCTTGTGAGGATGTGCAATGGGGGAATCATCTACATTAAAGATGAGAAGGTAAACTGGTACAACCACTGTGGAAATCAATATTGAGAGTCCTCAGAAGTCTAAAACCAGGAATTCCATTTAACTCAGCCATTGCCCTTCTAGTTAAGAGCTAACAACATCGCATTGCAGTGGTATACACATAGCCATGTTTATAGCAGCACAATTCATCACAGATAAATCTTGAAAGGGGCCTATAGGTCCATCAACAAATGGCTGGATAAAGAAAATGTAAACTTTACACACAAGAAAGACAAACTTGAGTCATGTGTAGGAAAGTGAATGCACCACAAGACCACAACATTAAGTGAAAGAAATCAAAGACACACATGCTTAACTGTCACTTATAGTTAAGTGAACAAAATACAAATAAAGAACACGGTAAAAGGTAAAGAATGGGAAGTAGAGAAGTAGATCTTTGTCAAATAGGAAAGGGGTCAAGAGCTGGAGGGAGGGGCAGAGACAGGGAATGAAAAATGAATTAAAGTTCCTTATGCACAAGTACCAACTCCATACAAGGAATATAAGCATTATGTACTGCAAACATGGACTAATAAAAAAGGAAAAGAAAAAAATCAACAACAAAAAAATGAAGATGAGATCAGAGAAAGCCTTTTAAGAAATATACATAAGATTTCTACCAAATGATGGGCAGCCTCTCACCAAAAGACTTGAGTCAAAGACACCATGAAAATGTTTAAATTTTAGAAAGCAGTGGAGGCAGTGGACGCTTGGTCTTACATTTATGATTAACAAATCACTGCAAATTTTGAAATCTTTGTGAGTCCTTTAAACACACAGCACAGTTGTAGGGATTGTTCACGTTAAAGAACTTGGTAAGCAAAGTCATATTTTAGAGGCTCAACTAAAGCTCCACAAGGAAAGGCAAAAATCAAGGTGAACTGTGAACAGACACCAGGCTAATGACAAGAAAAATCTATATACTTCTTCAGATCTGATTCTCATCTGTGACATAGATAATCATGACCCTCACCTTGTGTGGTTGTTAGGAATAAATGTCTCAATGAGTATAAAGAAAGTAACTGTAGAAGAAGACGTGGATGGCTCTCCTTAAATGCAGAACGATCACTTCTGCAATAGTTAAACCGAGCCCTGTCTCCAAGTGCTGATGGGTACGGAGCTGGCTATGCTATTTCCTTCTCCCTCCAGCTGGCTCTCAGCAATGCAATTAAGGTTGGCTGAGGTACAGATACGTAACCCTTGATGCCAGCTGACAGTTTCCTGTTTCCTTGCATCTTATTCCCTATAAATGGCGGAGGATAGCAGGATGGCAGAGCAACTTCTGGCTCTTTCCAAAATCAAAATAACCATGAAAGGGAAACATTTGGATCTACTCAGGACATTAAGGTAGCCAGGACAGCACAGCTAAAGACCCCCAGGAAAGAGCACCCCAGAGCTGCTGCAGAAAGTGACAAGGATGATGAGATGAGTGTATTCAAGGTGGAGGGGACTCATAGCAATGTACTTTTAAAAAAATACACATTAAGATGATTTTTAATCTCACATCATGTATTTCCCAGCTTCCCTCAAATAAAGTTGGTCATGGATGAATTCCAGTCAATGCAATATGAGCAGAAATGACAGATGTTATAACTCTAGTGAGAAAAGTTGTGCTTGATAGTGATCAAATCATGTCCTATGCTAACAATTCATAACGCCTTTAAACAACTGAAATAATAAACACAGTGTTCTCTGACAAAAGCGAATTAAACTAGAATCCATAACAGAGAACACTATGGAATGTTCCTAAATACTTGGAAATTAAACAGCACATTTTCAGATAATCCATGAATTAAAGAAGACATGACAAGGCAAAATAAAATTATTTTGAACTGAATGGTAAGCATGATATAGCAAAATTTGGGGGAAGCACATGACATAGTGATAGAAGAAAATTTGTGACTTGAAATGCTTGCATGAGAAAAGAAGAAAGCTTTAAAACCAGTGACATAAGAGCCTAAAGAGGTAGAGAAAGAATGACAATATAAACACAAAGTCATTTGAGCACAGTAAGCAGTAAAAATGAAAACAAGCAAAAAAGGAAATGAAATCAAAACAATTTTCTTTGAAAAGATGAAAAAAAGATAAACCCTCAAAATTGAGGGATAAAAAATAGCAAGCACAAAGCATCAGTACCACAGATGAAAAGTGATCACCACTACAGTTATGTAAAGAACCCAATGAAATTTTATTTATAAAATTCATAGTTAACAAATTATATGAAGATGAATTCCTTGAAAAGGATAATTTACCAAGACCAACAAAAGATTCAGCAGTGAAGCACTCAAATTCAGAATCATAGATCATGTGGAGAAATTAAACTATTTATCAAAAGTCTTATGAAGACAACTCTGAGCCCAGTTATAGACTGACCAGTAAATTCAAACAAGGCTTTGTTGACAAATTCACTGCAATCCCATGCAAACTCAGAAAATGGGAAAAAAAGGAAAATGGAAGAAACCCTTTTCGACTCATTGTATAAGAATAACATAACCATAATACTAAATCTTGTCAAAGGCTTTATGAAATTATGGACAAACATTATTTATAAATATTTATGCAAAAATCTTAGAAAAAATTGGAATCTAGTGCAGTCATGTATAATAAATGCACCACAATCAAGTAGAATTTATCCTGAGAATGTTAAGTTGATATAACACTAGAAAGAAACAAAAGCATCAATAGATGCAGAAAAAAACCTGACAAAATATATCATATATTCAAAGATATTAAAAAACTATATTATAAAATCTCACCCACCTCTTCATTAACATGCTATAAAGCATGCTAGGAAAGCCTATTCATATGTCACATTGAATAATGAACTTTCAAATACTTCCTGCTGTAAGTTCTGTAACGGTGGTGAACCTATGGCATAAGTATTATTCCGTTTTTCTGTTAAGACAAAAGATGTTAATGTATGAGCTGTTTTTTCTAAACTAAAATCTCAGTATTCAGGTTTGATTGCAGCATGGAATCTCTGCAATAAAATAGTGGGCTTTGGGTTGCAGTTTGGCACTCGGTCTCTAAAATACTCACCACCACTGATCTACAGCAAAAGAAAGATGCCTAATCTCACCCCTGTGATTAAAATTCTGCTTAATGACCTAAACATTACAATGAGTTTTTAAAAACTGGCATACAAAGAGGAAATGCGAAGTCTCTATCTGTAGATTACTTACCCATCAATGTGGAAAGAACACAAGTATCTACCATAAAACCAGCAGCTGTGAATTCGGAGGTCACACCAGTCACCATCACAGGAACCAGCAGGGTGAACTCCCAACACCACATCTCTGGCTCCTTATTCTGCCCCCGGACTTTCTTCTCTCTTACTTCACAGCCATGGGGATGGGGTCTGTCTGCTCCCTACCCACTGCCCTTCCCCTGTGCCCGTGATCCTGGTCTCTCTTTCGCCTCTGCGGTTTGCTCAGCTGTCTTTTGCTCAGAGCGCGGGACTTGTCCAGTGTCAACTCCTCACACAGCCAGCTCCTCTTACCCTTCAGTTTGTACCCTCTCTGCGACAGCTGCCTGTCCCCTGTGACTCTCAGCCATGAGCTTGTTTTATTCGTAGACTTCGCCCCACTCAGGTTATGCTTAGATATTAGATTTCACATCTGTCATAATCACTTTTATATCATGACCAACCAACCTCCCACATAGAATAGGCAGCCAGTGAATGGACATTGGGTGACAGGTGAATGAGCAGTGCTCACCTACCCTGACACGTCACAGCCCTCTGCAATCTGCCACATCGGCCATGGAGGAGGAAATTAAAAATTGACTCCTCTTTTTGTTGATTTATGATGGGGTGAAGAGCATGGACTTTGGGGCACATGTATAAGAATTTAAATCCAGGAAGGTGCTGTGGGTTTGGGAGCAAGTCTCTTAGTTTTTCTTAGCCTGTAGTTTCTTACCCAAGGAATTTGATTTTAAAAAATAGAGTGAGCTTATTTCAAAGTTTTGCAAGAACTAAAAATCAGCAATACATATAAAGTTGTTGGCACATAGCCACATTCTTTTTTGTTTAAATAACCTCTCTCATTGGGTGGATATTTACCCATTGTTAAGAAGTACATGAATGACTCAAAGTGGATTCATCCTCCCCAAACTGGAATCAGTGGTGTTTTATTCAAACCACGTAAATGACTGCAAAGAAATTCAACAATGCAAACTGAAAGTCAGGGATGACATTTCAAAATTTTGACACCAGAGGTTTTATCTTGAGTTCAACCAGATAGAGAAAATTTCCAGCTCTGGTGAAAATTAACTCTGAGTGCTAAGTTGTCTCTCTTTTCCCATGTGGGCATCCTTGAAGAAACAGTCTCTGGAAATTATTCTCAATTTTCTAAACAGTCTTCTTAAAGAAATATGCTTGTATGCAGGAAGAGAGATAAAATATGTGGGATAAAATATGTCTGTGTTGACACTGAGAACAGGAAAGATTATCAAGTTGGTGGATTGCAGTACATACATTATGTCTAGCTTATTTCCTGTGCTGTGTCATCATTTGTCACTAGCTCAGATGCTCCGTGTCACCTGATCAGACTTGTAGAGAAATCGAAGGAAGGAAGCAGCTTCCCAGGAATTCTCCAAGAGCACAACACAGCAGTGAGATCTACGCTGGGATTTGAAACTGGGTGACTGGTTCGACCCCAGCTTGCTGAGATGCTAGCTGTGAAGTGTAGGGAGATCCCTTTGACTTCCAGTCTCCCATAAATTAGGGGGGTAGCTGCTTACACACAGTTCTACTCAGCCATCTGGAGTGAAGTAATGAGTATGGAGACGTTCGGAGGTGCCACCGTCTAAGTCTAGTTCCCTGTGAGCCAGCAACAGCGGCAGTATGCCGAGCTCAGCCAGGGAAATTGCACAGCTATTTGCAGACATTCTGACCTTTGGTCTGAACTCACTCCCCAGACAGGAATCACAGGGGCTTCAGTTGCCTGCTACGTGCGCCTCAGCGCTCTCTTTGCATTCCCAGCCGCACAGGAAATCTGAAGACAACACCAGGAGATGACAGCTAATGTCAGCCTCAATGCCACATCCTTTCTAGTTATGCACTTGATTAGCTGCAGATATTTTCTATTAATCTAAGTGTCAAATTCTAAATCCTTTATTCTCTATCCTATAGAATCAGAAGAATGAAAATGTGAAGCCCGGTTCTAAGAGGTTCTGATGTGTGCTGGATGACTTTGCAGTTCTCTCAGCTGATTTGGGGCTGGATAGGAGTAAAACCTGGAGCACAGGCTTCAGAACATCATTCATAAACAAGCATAGCTTCAGCCGTACTCACACTGCGTCTCAGATCTCTTAAGTAAGTAGAAAACTGAACCAGGATCTCGTCATATCCAATGCCACGACTTTTCCCCAAGTTCAATTCTGAACAAAGGTCAACTGCAAAGCAAAATGAGATGATGCTCAAAATCAGAGCAGAGGAGGGTTTCACGCTGGGAAGGTATGTTGTGTTGGCTTTCTCGTGACTCAGACCTTCTACCCAGGATTGTGACACAAGCCCAGCTGTCTACAATCTGTCCTGTGCTTCGGGTCCTGGGGAGCTAAAGGAAAGTGGAGACTGGGGAGTGATGGATTCTGAGGGCTGACCACTTCCAAAGCAATCTCAAAGGTTCTCGAGTGATATTTTATAAACAAAATGGGAATCAGTCTCCTAAAGCTGCAGTAACAAAGTATCACTGACACAGTGTCCCAACCAGCTGCCATCATTGTTTCACTGTCTCAGAGCCAGGAGTTCTGAGATCTAGGTGTGGCCCAGCCCGGGCCTTCTGGAGGTCTCAGGGAGCTTGCTCTTTGATTATCTGCTAGTCCTGGAAACCTTGATCATTTTGACTCCAGTGACAACCTCCCCCTCCTTGTGAGATCCTCTCTGTGTACCCTCCATTCCCTGTCTTTTAGGGACACTGGCCCCCTGGGAGTTAGGTACCACCTGGCTCCTTATCTTACGCTGCATCTACAAAAGCCCTGTGTCCAAATGCAGTCATGTTTCGAGGTTCTGGGTGGACATCACTTTGGGGGAATTTGGTTCAGCCCAACAGAGCATCCTCTGAGATAAATGAAAATATCTTAGTGAAATATACAGACTGTAACTTTATCCACTTTGATTCCTCAAGAACATATTATCTCACAAAGAGAAAGGTCCTGCCTATGTGACTGGAGGTCACTCTGTGCAAGGGTAGTTGTACCAACTTTCACGGTGTACGTACCAGGAAGCAATGCTTTTTAAAGCCAGTGTCTTGTGATCCTCCTGCCTCAGCTTCCTAGGGTGCTCCACGGTGTCCAGGCAGCAATAGTGTCTAGTGGACTAGAAGAAATTTCCAGACCTGTATCTTTCCTGTCTGCTGACTCTGACTTCTCTCGTGGTAACAATAAGAGAGCGGAGAATGATAGGGGGAAAAGGACAGAGGAAAAAGAGAGACACAGAGAGAAAGAGACAGAGACAGAAACAGAGACAGAGAGAGAGAGAGTTGCTGAAGTGAAGTTCTTTCTCAGAGGAAGCATTAAACTGATTAAACTGCCAGGGACCTGTGAGAGTCCTCAACTGTGTAATCCCACTGGAAGCATCTCCATGGGAACCCAAATAGTGAGTGACAGCGTCTCACATAGTACCCAATATAGAGAAAGAACGGATTTATTTTTATCAAATCTAAATATGAAACACTTCCTTCAAGAATGAATTTGCAATGGGATAAAAGGGAATAGAATAAATTGGTAGATAATATGATAATAAATGATTCAATTTATGAATTCGACTGAACATGAGTTGCCAAATAAGTTTCATGGAGTGAGCCCTACAGGAGCAGAGTGGGGTTGAATGGCATTGGTCTGGGCCACATGTGAATATGCTGATGCTGGGAGCAGCTCCACGCGACGTAATCCCACGGTCCTCGAGCTTCCCTGCCTGTATTTTCACAGGAAGATTAAATTAGAGGCCAGGTTGCACCTAACAAAGAGTAACATGATAGCTACCTTTGTTTACTGGTAAGTCACTATGCATCCACACTTTATATCCAGCAAGGATCATACCACGCGGCTCTGACACAAGCACTATTATTTCAGCTTTGTAAATGCAGAAGTTAGGGTTAATAAAAGCTGTGTTTCTTCCACTCCCCTCTCCATTGCTGGTACAGATATGGGCCTAATATCTTACAGAGAACACTGAAGAAGATAGTGACCTTAACTGATCAAGACCATGAATTCAGTAGCTTCCCGTGCATCATTTGCATCATTTATCAAGTTTGAGTTATTCCCCCTAAAAAATTCAAAGCAAGGCACTTTTCTAAACATTAGTTTGCTCTTCTCGCAAGTGCCGGTCACTGCACTCATCTTCCTGGGTGATCATAGAGAGCATCTAATTCAAACTCCCTAAGTTGAGTTTATTGTTTTCACTGTGACTTAGCAAATGCCATACTTATTAGAAAGGCTGGAGAATATGTCTCTCTCCCAAAACACGATGGTACCTTGTCACCTGTCTGTGGCCAAAGCATGAAGGTAGTCAGGTGATGGGGAATTTTCCCGTTAGGTATCTTCCTGAAAGGGCTGTAGACATCATATCACAGAGATCCACACACACTCATGTTTGAAACAGCACAACTCAACATAGCTAAATGTTGAAAGCAGTGTGTATGTCCATCAGCAGACTACTGGACAAAGAAAACGTGGTACTTACACACAGTGGCGTACTACTGTGCCATACAGCTAAACTTGAGTCATTTATAAAAAAACTGATGCACCTTGAGACCATAATGCTAAGCAAAATAAATCAGGATACAAGCTTAGCTATCACATGGTTTCTCTTATATGGGAAAAGCAAAATATAAATAAAGAACAAAATAAGTTAATAGGAAATAGGGAGTTAGATCTTTTTGCAAAAGGGAGTGGGGCCAAGAGATAGAATGAGGAGCAGAGGGAGAGGAAAAGGAAATAAAATAGAATGGAGATGTGCAATGTATGTGTGTCAACTCCCAGGGATGAACACGATAGTCATTACAAACCATAAATACGGACAAAAACTTAATATCACAAAGACGATGAGGTGCTAAGTGTCACAGAAAACCTTCAGCGATTTCAGTAAATTCTGCAAACCACATGGTCACCATGAAAATCACCATCCTTCTCCCCAAACTTCAAGATGGCACTGAGGGTACCCTGGAGCTGCCAGCTTCTGCTGCTAGGCTGAGAGAGGAGGCCGAGGCGGGTAGCAACAGGGACCCAGCCACATCCATGCAGGGCACCTCCAAGATCCGGCTGAGCGAATCCTCTATTTCTTACCCAAACTCTGCACTGCAAATTAAGAGATAACAACAGGAACTTTGGCAGTAGAAAAATTCTGTGGGCTGATTTGTCAGTTTAAATCTATGACATTTGAATTCATGGGCTCACAGACTCTGTGATTCCAGATGCCCGTATAGATCATTTCATCTAAAAACAAATGTTTTTATGGGTAGAGCAATTAGGGTTCATGATTGAATGGCTTGCCAAAGGTCACATGGTTACTTTGACCGAGCCAGACCACCTTGAAAACTTAAGTGTCCCATTTTTAATGGATGGAAAGAAGTCCAAGACAGAGTTTGCTGACTTAGGTGCTGTTGGTATTTGGTCCAGAGAATTCTTTGTTGGGGGTTACCCTGTGCATTGTAGGATGCTCTGCAGTAGCTCCCTGCTCACCAGCTGCCACCAAACAACTTCCAGCCCCAAGCAGGAAAATCCCAGAGGTCTCTACATGTTGCCTATGAGCTAAGCCAGGAGAGCCACTGCCTTAAGGCTTATTTAGAAATGCAAATGAGGTCACGGAGATGTTTAATAATGAACTGCTGCTCATATTCAATGCAGTGCTGGACATTGCTGGTGATGGTGAAGAGCATGGGAGATTCTTCCCAGTAATCACCCCCATCCTCTCCTGCTGAAAGCATGGGTGAGATTGACACCCAGCTCCAGGGCGGGGAAGGGGAAAAGAGAAGTCACTTTGCCATTGAACGGTACAGATTTGGGTCAGAATATATGAGACTGTATTTCTCCTCTCCCTAACACACCCTCTCGCCCCCTCTCCTGCTGATTCTCCTGCTGATTCTCAGTGGAGCCTTTAGAAAGCCCTTACCCTGGGCCCCAGGCAGGGACTCACTACATTCCAAAGCTCCCTAAGTATTTGTCTACTGCTGCACTCACCATATGTATAGTACATCTACCTACCTCTCCTTGGGTCTTGGGGAAAGCCACCATGTCTTTTTCATCTTTATATACTTGTTAACTTTTGCAGTGCACGACCTCTAAGGTAGTCAATTCACATTTGTTGCATAGAGGAATAATCAAGTGATGGAATGATTTTTTAATGAATGGATAGGCTTGAGACATATGCAAATTCCACTTGCTTTAAATTATAAATAGAACCAAGAGTTCCCAAGCCAAGCCATAATTTGTCTCTGCATTTAGCCGGGCCAAGGAACAAGTCAGCAAGTAGCTGCCTACAGCATCAGTTCAAAAAGTGCTCTGAACCTCAGAGAAAGTATCTGTCTGCCTATCAGGAGATGACATTAATCTGTAAGAATCGATTTCCTGGAGGAATGTGTGGTTCGAGAGAATGGTTCTTATGCCTGGCTCTGTAAGAACAGATGATCTCTAAACCACCTCTGCAGGAAGGTAGATCCAGCTGCCCATGAGCAGAGTTTTGCTGAGAGGGAAATGCGAAGCAGGGCCGCAGCAGGACTGCCTGGAGGGACGGCAGCTGAGCTCAGCACCGGTGCCTCCCCACACAGCACGCACTCCGCAAAAATGTTAGCGCCTCACTTTCATTACAAACCAATGCTATTGGCCCTAATATTAATGGAATCTAACATGTTATTACAATCAAAGAAAGATGCAAGGGTCGTATTGGGAAACTATCTATCATCTGTTTATTTATTTAGCAATACTGGGATTGAACCCAGGGTCTTCACACTAAGCTACATACCCCCTTCCCAAATTTTTTTTTAACAGTTTTGACACAGGGTCTCACTGAATTGCCAAGGACTTGCTATCTTCTGACCTCAGTTTCCCAGAGTGCTAGAAAGATAAGCCTGTGCCTAGCATATTAGGAAGACTTTTAACAGCAAAATGCTGTGACAACGTAGAGCTTCTCAGGGAGACACTGGAGTGGAACTTCAAAGATCCCTGTAGATAAAAGGTGACCTGAGGATCTTCAAAGCTGCACACCACTGCTCCAGGAGACATAAGGGTTAAGGAGGTGTGCACCACCTCTCTTAAAACCTCCTCCTTATACTGGATTCCAAGTCCACCAGTAGTTTATGTACAGGAAGTACATTGGTTTATACCAAAATGAAAGGTAGGCCTACCTGATGGTTCCGTTTCTCTTAGTTAATAACGAACAATGTTCTTGAGAAGTCCCAAGTGTGTCCTCTCCTCCCACAGATCCTATCGAGTCACCTGGATTTGCCAAAGTCAACATCCACCCCACAGGCAGCCTCACTCTCCTATCACATCTATCTTGCCAGTGCATTTCTTTCCAACTTCCCTACTGAGCATTAAAATACCCATCCTTGGGATTCGGTCCAACTGTTTCGTAACAAACTGCAATTATGAACTCGTACATTATGTCACAATAGCATGAGTTCAATCATCGTGTCTTGCCAAGTAAGCTCTCCTAAATAGAGCCATGATTGTTTTCCTGCCGCAGCCTTTCCATCTGGGGTGCACAGACTCTGAGGGAGTGCCACATCTCCAATCTGACAGACGCCCAGCATGACACACTCGAAATTTTATTGTCTTTTTTTAAGTGCTTGTCCTTCCCAGGACTCTGAAAATCCTCTGATTTTGTCATTTTAAATCTGTCCTTTCTCTCCAAATAGGATCTATTTGTTTATGATTCACAATTCTTGGACAAAAACAGAAGAAAAATTTAGGCTGGCTAATGCATTTTTAATATTTATGGGACACAGACCATATGTGTGTGTTTTGTTTACTGCCTTGTATTTGCTGAAGCTCAGAATGTAAAATAATGGTCACTTGAAAATGCTTAAGTTGAAGAGGGCAAAATACACACTTTTCCCAGTATGCCTTGCAAACAGCTCCAAATATAAACCTGCATGTGGTACATTTAGAAGTGCTAGATAAAGCTGAAATAAAAATAAGTCTTTTGTAAATACTGGTAAGTTTTGAAATCCTCAGTGGCCCCTCCCACCCATTATCTTCTTCCAGTGTTTGAATCAATTTTCTTCCAACTTGGAGCAAAAAAAAGGCCTTGAAGCAGTTCGGCACATATCCCAGCATCCCTGTAAAAACCACATGACTCACTGTGCCCACCTCCTCCACTCCATCACTGCCGAAAGCAGTGACTTCTGCAAGGCAGATGCTTGCGTGCCTCTGAATTCTGCTTCACCGGGTGCCCCATTCATCCTGCACCTCTAATCGGCTACCAAGCATCTTTGTTACTGCGTATCAGCGTGTGGCTGTCAAGAAAAACGACCATCCCTAGGAAAAGTAAAGATAATAAACTTTCAGTCAGGGGATTTTCACAAAAGCACAGTCACATTTCAAAGCCAAACTACAGGAGATAAAGGCCGGGTGCCAGCTGCACCTCCCGGGTGATGGGCCCAGAAAGCCAGCACATCTATTACTCCTGTTTGGTTTCTATAGCAAACCTGTTGAGTGCTGCTAAAGCTGTCTTTCTGTCAGGTAATTACGTTGCCCAAGATACTCCATGTTTTGTGGACAGAAAATACTAAATTGTGACAGGGAATGCTTCAGTATTTCTTTCCATGGAGATCATATAACAAATATTCCAGGACTAAATGATTATGGTTCTATGTCTGTGACAACTGATACTTTTACTGACTTTCACTGAATATGAGCAAAACACATCATACACATTGAACCCCCAAAAGTGCAAAAGTAGTGGGGAGAACAAGACAAGAGGGATAAAGACATATGTGTGTGCAAATGATCAAATTATGTTATGCGCATGTACAAATCTTACAAAATTAAATCCATTACTCTATGTGACCAATAAAAATTAGTAAAAGGTAATGTCATCCTAAAGAAAGAATATACAATCACTTTCCTATACATTTTCTTTTAATTTTGGTCACTAAGCCAGTGAAAGGCAGGAATAAAGTTTCACTGAAGTGAAGTGAAAATTCCCTTTGGTTTCTCAAAGAAGAGAAATTCAAGATTCAAATTCCTGGCCTCCGGTTGTTTCAAATCTTGAAGGTTTAAGCAAGCAGAAGGTACTGCTCAGTGATTGAGTTTCCAGGCTCTGACTCTTTTTGAGTGACTTAGGATTCTGCTGCAAAAATAAGCTTGAAATACCCAATTAGGACCTCAGAAAATTCTGAGGATTACTGACATCTGTAATAACTGATAATGGATAATGTGTAGTCACAAAGACATGCATGTATGTGCATATGTGTATATATTAAAAAACTGAACTATAAAAAATTTCCCCAAAAAGAATAATAGACTTTTCCTTTTCTAGTCAATTTGGAAACATGATGGTGCTTGAAATTGATGGTGAAGTATGTTCAGCTTCAAGAAAGAGTAGAGAAAATACCAGGTCATCGTAACTACTTCCTGACAAGACCGTCATCCAACAAATGCTATACCAATGCAGGGTGAATATGGAGAGAAAAGTTTAGACAAGGAAACTACCATGATCCTGGCCATTTGAGGAAGCAGGAGTTGGGCTCAG
This sequence comes from Dolichotis patagonum, assembly GCA_004027295.1. Lineage (NCBI taxonomy): Eukaryota > Metazoa > Chordata > Mammalia > Rodentia > Caviidae > Dolichotis > Dolichotis patagonum. The sequence continues at coordinate 63,262 of PVJX010005901.1, read as the reverse complement.
AGCATCATACCATGAGCAACATGGGTGCAGAATGGTGCAAGAAATGCTGATCACAGTGGGCCTAGTTTGGTGTCTGACTGCAGACAGATGAGGGAAGCATGGCGTTGCTAACTGGAACCTGCGGTATACAAAGACAGCAACATGCAGGCCACAGGGCTACAACCTCATCAGCACTGTGACAGAGGCCTGTGCACACAGTGGAGGGAGATGGAAAAATGGATACCAGGCCCATGAGGGCATTCCGGGTGCTGTCCCTGGGACACAGTACCAGACACTGGCTATTTATTTATTTATTTTTTATTGGTACCGGGGGTTGAACTCACGACCACATGCTTGCAAGGCACGCGCTTATGCCGCTGAGCTAAATCTCCAGCCCCTTACACTGGCAGTTTAAAGAAGTCCATTTGGCTCAGTGGTTTGGAGGGTTCAGTCCACAGTCAGCTGACTCCAAGGCAAGAAGCGCAGGGTGGGAGGGGCTGGGCAGAGGACAGCTGCTCAGGTCATGGTGGCTAAGAAGCCAAAAGGAAGACAGGAGCTGGGGAGGGAGATGTGCTCTTCTAGGTCACTGTCCCCAAGACCCACTACTTCTGCCTCTCCTGAACAGGCCCTGCCTTGTAATGGCACCTTCTGCTACAGACTCACCTGTGGGTGACTCCACGGGGAGGAGAGCACCCCTGTGGTTCCATCCCCTTCTATACTCATAAGAACTTGGGGGGCATTTTAGACCTAAACCAGAACATCACAGGTTTCAGAAGGAAACGAGTTTGAAGTAAGCTGGAGGAAAAGGGGGGCAGAATATCCCACGCACAGAGAGCAGCTTGTGATTCATGGAAGTTGTACAAGGACTAAATAGTCCATCTGATCTGTGTGTGTAGAGTGAGGGGGATGCAGAATAGAGAAAGAGAGGGGTTCCAGAGTCCAGAATGGACAGGAGGTTTTCCTACTGGTCAGTAGGCCACAGGGGAAGGAATGGGGACAGACATAGTTTGAGCAATTATAGATTCATTCAAGAGATATGACCTAATTTCATGCAGAAAGATCTACTAGTACCAATAAATACCTATAAATAGTAGAACCAAGGGAGATTAGGGAACTATTTGTAGTTGGCATGAATGTAGGGGACCAAAGGCCTGAGGGTTGGGTTAGTGATAAAGGAAAGCAGTTGTGATGCAGTGAGATGACTCCACACCTGCTGTGCTCTAGTGCTTTCAGGTCACCCTGACCCAAGATAGTACTACCTCACTACCTTCCACCCTGGGCCACAGTGATTGGTCCTAAGGTTGATCATCTGATTAAAACTGGACCAATCAGGAGGTTTCTCTAAGAGTTGTCAGCCTTCAGCTGGAGGGAAGGAAACTCCTTTGCTTCTCAGCTTCCAAAAGATAGCAGTCATTTCTCCTCCATGGCAGATGCCTTGTCACTGCAGTTGAGAATAAAAGGGACATGCGAGAAAAAAATAATAATGCTCCAGAGAATGAACACAAACTTTTTAGTTTCAAACTCTACAATTTCAGATGTTTATCAAAACAACTCAGCCATGGACATTCTGTAGGGGCCGATTATGCCCTCCTGCCTGGTGGATGCTTTCCTGCAGTTTAGCCACCTGTAACTTTCCAAGCTTCTTAAACAAGGCCTTAGAACAAGAGGAGAGGAAGAGAGACAGAGTGGGGAGACCTGAGAATTAATACCAGGTACCTTCACAGGAACAGGCACAGGAACAAATGGGTATGTGAAGTCCTTCCTGAGCATATTGAAAAGGTGGCAAACTCTTTCTTTGATGGACAAGGTAGGAAAGATTTTAGCCATTGTAAATGATACAACTGCCACAATTACTCAACTCTACTGTAACAAAAGCAGCTGGAGACATATGCTAAAAAAAAATGAGCATGGCTGCGTTCCACTAAAACTTTACTTTAATAAAAAAGACAGGAAGTGGCAGATGAGATTTAGCCTGTGGGCCAGGACTCTCCAATGTCTGGCTCACACAGCTCACCTTTCTCTTTAATTTTGGATTCCTCAAACACTCCATTATTCCCAGTCACATTTCCTAGACCATCTGATATTGAGGGAAGGGCTACTCTGGATTCAAGACTGTGTGGCCTTCCTATTTGGACATCTCTGACAGCCAGTTTAGAACTGGCATCTAAGTTGCACGCCATGCTTTTAGGATAGCAGTGAGTGTGTGGCTCCATTAGCTATCTGTGGATGTACCAAGAAGGTACCTGGTATCAAGACACCAGAACTCATGTGATAGGAAATTCTTTGAGGAGATGCTGCCAACGAGGTTGCCTTATCCTCCCCCTGCCCCTCCCAGACACTACCCAGAGCGCACTGGAATAGAAGCAGAGCTCACGGAGACTTTGGAAGAAGCAAGGGCATTAAACAGACCAATAACCTATTTCCATGACGCTGGATTTACCCTCTGCCTACTCTTTCTTATAATTTCTGTTCCTTCTGAATGCCTTTCACCTCCTGTACACCCTGTAACAAACTGTTACAGGATCACAGATGCTGAATTTCTCCACTGCGAGCCTATCTCGCTGTCTCTTAGTGTTTCTGGATGCTGCATGCTCCTCTGGAAGTGGACGAACTGGTCTCTGTCTCACAGGGTCACATGGGGAGTTGCATTAAGCAACAAACGTGAGATGTCCACCCTCACCCCTCACTATGTCTGTCCTATAGGAGAGCCGGGTGCCTGCCTGAATGGAAGTGGAAGTTCCTGGATGAATCACACACCCTCCATGGCCTCTGGTCCAAAGCTCCTATGGAGAAGGGCTCAAGGATCCATGGGCAGATTTTCTGTCCATGTCATCTGGGAGCTGTTGGGAAAAGACTGACCCCCACACTACATGCCTCTGACGAAGTGACTGTAGAAAACCTAAGCACGGGTGTTTTGTAAATAAGTGTGTTAACAGATGGGGTGGAGTTCAATATTTTGTCAACAGAGAAATCACTTTTCCAAAGCGAGTCTTCCCATCTAAGGATAGCATCCTCCATTTCTATAATTGAAAACACCTGCCATATGTTAAACTCTCTTGCAGCAGGTTTTAAGTGAAATTATATATTCTTTGAAATTCTTTCCTATGAAGGGATATTTGGCATTGCACAAGTTGTAAAGCTTGGACTGAGGTTCAGCTGGCTCAGACGCCATGGGGGGACTCTCTACTCCATGCCTAAATTCCTTGAGTGCAATGGAAGAATATAAAGAAATGATTTTTCATCGCACTCCAGCTAGTTAAGTTCTGACTAGGATATATTCCACAAGGATGAGACTCAAGAGGAGAACAACTCGGAGAAAGATCCCTGTAATGGTTCAGCAGTAGTGGGGTGACGTGGGGAGCGGTAGGAGAAAGTGTGTACAGGGAAGGTGGAGTTCCATTATGGTTTAGGTCCGCAGAAGTCTCCCATGTCAGAGGTGGGTTCTGGAAGGTGATGGATCAGAGGTGCTATGCTGTCAGTGCATTCACCAGATGAGTTGGTGGCTGGCTGTGATGAGTGTTGGGAGGAGAGTCCGACTGGGAGGGGAGGGTCCCTGGAGGCAGGCCCTAAGTGGGTGCATCTCCCATCTCAGCTCCTCCCTATCTCCTTGTTTCCTGGCTGCCATGGGGTGAGCAACTCTATTCTCCCCATCCTTCCACCACCATGTGTCTGCATGGAGACAGCAAATCATAGACTGATCCTCCTGCTGTGAGCTAAGTTAAATCTCTCCCCTTCATGCTATGGAAACGGGTATTGTGCCAAGGTGTTGGGCCAGGTGGCAAATACAGAAGTCTCTGCAATTCAGTTGAAGCCCTGTGGGATCAGCCAGGCAATGACTCGGCACCTTTTTCTCTCACTGTGGAAGAGGAGAGGGTGGTGAATTCCCAGTGACTGTGCTTCGGATGTCTTGCTGTGATTGTGCGATGCAATGAACTCCAGAGCCGAAGACTTGAGTTTAAATCCCATCTAAGCCACTTAATTGTTTAGTGAACTTTAGAGATTTGTTTAATCCCCGAGTCTCGGCAAAACCATCTTACAAATGGTCGGCACGTGAAGTGTCCTTCCCAAGGATTTTATAATGATCAGTGAGATTGAGGCAATGCCTCATAGCACACGGCAAGCACTGAACCAGTGGTAACGATGATGAATTCTGCAATGAGTTGGATATTTCCTTCTGTTACCAGCCCCCTGGGTCCCAAGCTCATGGCTACTTACTAAGTTAGCTTCCTAATTGGACCCCAAATTTAAGCTTTCTCCTATTCCCATTCTACTCTTTGTAGCAATCTCTTCACAAATATTTGTATGCTTAAAGCTCTCCAATAGCTTTGCACAGCTTAAAAGATAGGGACCAAGTCTCACAGTCTGGCAAAGTCCTTTGAAAACATTTTATATCTCCAGCCACCTCCATAGTAAACTTGTATTCCAGCCTCTCCTGGCCAGAACCAGGAAGCCAGGTTCTCCCTCTTCCCTCTTCTCAACTTTGGTTCAAAGAGCCCACATCTGGAAGTTACCACTGTCCTCTTCAGCTCCTGAAAATTCTGTTTCTTTAAGAACTGGCCTTACATAATCCTTCAAGTCCTATTCTTCAAGCTGGGTTATCACTTCATTTTATACTGCATAATCTGCTCTATCAGAAACTCTGCTTGCTAAAGGAAGACTATACTCTGGTTGTCTAGCTTTGAAATTTATGCTTTCTTATGTCCCGTTCTGTTCTGTTTTGTTGTGTTTAATTTTACCCCCTTTTAAAATAAAAGTAAAAAAACAATTAAGGAAGACTATAAAGGCTGACCACCAGTCCTAGCTCTAGTGAGAGTCTCATGGGACACAGGCCAGCCCACTGATTTCCACCCCTCAAGTGCCACAGTGGGCCACAGAAGTACTTACAGATGGTCACGGTGCTATTCAGCGAGGAGGGAGAGGTCACTTGTCACCCTTTGCTGCTAGGGTCTCATACACTGCCTTAGTACGTTCCCTGTTACCGTGATTGTTTACAGTCTGAAACAATCACAGGTACGGGAACTTCCAGTGGTTGTCCCTGTGTATCCCAGCCCCATCACATATGGCCTGAGAGACAGTCAGAGTACTTCATCCTCCACAATCAAGGAGCACCCTGGTGACCAAGTTGGTGACATACTTGGTGTTGGACCACAGTCAACTTCAATGCCAAAGCTATCACACTTGAGGGGCCAGGATACAGCTCAGAGGTACAGTGCCTGCCTAGCAAGTGCAAGGTCCTGAATTCAACTGATGATGCCAAAAAAAAAAAAAGAACTCCATTAAAAAAACTATCACACTTAAATTAGCCACTCTATTCTGCAAATTGAAGCAACACCAATGACAAGACTATCCTTTCATCATTTCACATGGTGTTTTTCCTACCATGAAGGAAACTGATGTAAATTCTGGCTTCCATGACTTCAAGGCACATGTGGGACAAAACACCCGAAACCCAAAATGAAGGGAGGAAAGGAGTAGTTAAGCTCACAGTTTGTGAAGCTTAACTAAGGCAGGGTGGCACAGTACGACGGCAACACTTCAAGGCAGCAGCCAAAGCAAAAGGGAGCAAGCCTCTTCTCCTCCCTTATGTTGTACACAGGCCACCCCCTCCCTCCAGGTAGCACTCATAAAATCTCCTGCCCTCCTTTGCACAGGAGGAGGATATTTACAGAGTAAGGATCCTGGCGCCCTGCTGAGTCTCTTGGTTAAACTTCTAAACTGCTCAAGTTGACACAATGCATCAAACAGTGACATGCACTGAAAAACAATCTATTATGTGTCTCTGCCTAACAAAGAAACTGGCATTAATGAAACAATGACACTTGTCCCTTTACTAACGCCAGCTGTACATCAGGAACCATGCCAGAGAATCATTCATTCTCCTGACTCTCCTCCACCAGTGATAGGATGCTTTTCCCATCTGACAGATTACAAAGATTGACTGACTTTGTCTAACTACAAACACCATGGAATTCGAAGTGCAAAAACTGAGAGCTATTTCTGTTGACAATCCTGGCTGGCAATAGAGCTGGAATTTAATGCTAGCCTGTTGGGCTCCGAAATCCGAGATGTATCCCACTGTAACACGCTGCTGTAAATGCTCCTAACTGTGCCACCAGACGTTAATTCTGGGCTCCCTATAGCTTAACCCAAAGTGAAGTCTGGACTTTATATAGGAAAGGCAACCTTTATTTCCAGAGTTGCTACCAGAAAATAATTGGTGGAGTGAAGACATGTGAGCAAGGAATAAGCCTCCACCTCTAGGTTATGTGGTTATTTATTACAAAAGCTGATTTTCTCTCTCTCTCTCTCTCTCTCTCTCTCTCTCTCTCTCTCTCTCTCTCTCTCTCTCTCTCTCCATTATTTACTTCTTCAGGGAGCCAGAAACAAGAAGCCAGCCCTGGCAATTCAGCAGTTATTTAAATAGAACAGTGTGAGGAGGGTGCCTCAGGCCACTGCCACTGGAAACCGCTCCTACCATGCACCAATATTTCAAAAGCGAGGCAACCGACTTTCCTGACCCATGAATTGGAGATTTTCCCTTGACCAGTGGGAAACATCAAGGCCAAGGAAGACCAGGAGAAGCATTCCTCACAGACGCAGCTTTTGCAGGAAAAAGCTGACAAAGGAAACTCTCGATAACCACATTTTAACCAAATATTAGAATGCACCAAGTGCACGGCGTTAGCCTTTTTCACCTACTAAGTAGCCTATTTTCATCACCTGCCTCTCTGAACAGTTGTCCCTGCAACTTTGTGACAGGAAGCGTACTCCTGCAGCTACCTTTATTTATAGCCAAATAAAATGTTGCTGGCAAAGTCACTCCCTTCCAAATTCCTGCAGATTTGCCTTTGATTCAGACGTAACATTTTCAATCCTAGTATCCTGGCTGCCACTCCCTTCTCTGTCAAAATCGAAATCACAGGCTTGGGAAGTGAGCAAAACTGACATTTTATATGGCTCTAGTTGGAATATTTTCTCTCTCTAAATCTCAGTTGTCTCGTCTGAAGACTGGTCCTGTACTAGATATCACAGAAATTAAAGGGAGGAGAGGGGAAGGGGAAAAAAACCACCTAGATTTGTTATGCGCAGGGACCAACTCCCCGCAACATATGTGATCATTATGTTCTACAAATACGTACTAATAAAAAATGAAAGCGAAGGGAAAGACAGATTAAAGGAAGTGATCTAGGTAAAGGCACCTACAGTGTCTGATGCCGCCTAGGTGCTCAGTAAGTCATCTCTGCTCTTCTCTTTACTTCGTGACTAACGGTGTGATGAACATTCTGTGTCATAATTTTAGTTTCTTACCCATATATAAATGCTCACCACTTTGGACGAACTCGCAGAGGATTTGCAGTCTCTTCTCCCTAATAAGCCATCAGTGGGATGGTTTTCCCATACTAAGAACCCAAATTCTGGATACTTTGCTGGACGATCTTGTTACACCAGACCCTTAGACTGGTGAGGCCGTCAGCATTATCTCCATCACACAGATGGAGAAGAGAGGGCTTACAAGAGGCAAGTAGCTTGTCCAAAGTCAAACACAGCAGAGAAAAAAATCAAACTAGTTCTGTCTGGCTCTACAGCCTCACCTTGCTTACTCACTTTAAAAACCTCCACCCTACCACAGTAGGCAGTTTTGCTCCCCAGGAGACATTCAGTAGTCAAGATATTTTTTATTTCCACCACTCGGAAGAGGTGGCTCACTGTGACTGGCATCTAATATGTGACCAGCTGTGCTGTGAAACACGCTGCAAAGCACAAAGCATCATTTCCCAACAAAGAATTATATGCCCCCCCCAGATATCAATAGCACTGCTGTCAAAAATCCCTGCTCTGGCATTTATTAAAATTTGTCTGATTTTAATATAAGTGAATACCATACCCTCCTATTTCCAAAGTCATCCTTCATCACTTATGAATGTGCAGATACCAAAGGATCATATTTTTTCCCAACCTTCCTGTAAGGCAAAAATTTCTTCACAGTTTGTTACATGTTCCTACTGGCGGCTTCACTCATTTCAACTGTACGAAGTCTATTGTCTCATGGTTTCCATGGTGAAAGTTCTATCTGCTATTTGCCTAGATTATTTTTGCTTGCATGTGCCATTCTGGAAATACATTACAAAACGAAGCCTCTGGGGTCAAATTTAATACATTCTCTTCCCTTCCATTCCTCATTCATTTTTCCTATACAAAGATGTAGTATTTTGTGGAACTTAAACAATTCACAATACCTGTGCAGTGTGTCGGGCTGTAAGATACGATGGGAAGGGTTATAAAATTAAAATGTTAGATCTGCTAAGAGCTAACCAGCTAGTTGCTGGGTTACATCAAAAGCACTCATATTTGCTGGGCTGTGCTTTCATCATAGTGCACTTGAGACAGCAAGTTATAAAATCAATTCACACATGCTAGAACATCCAGACCCATAGCCATGTGCATATCTGTATGCACACTTGCACACACATGTGTAACTGCATTTTCTCATCTTATCACACTTTGGAAACCTTCAGGTAATGATAGCAATAATGAAAAATAATGATTTAACTTTCCTATGCACTGTGGAAGCATTTGGAGTGGTCAGGGGCTATGGACCACTTGGAAATCAAAATGAAAGCTTGAAACATGCAGACCAATTTTACTGGAGCCATCTGAAGCTTCCATTTGAGCTCCTGGCACTTGCTAAGCCTGGAAGAGCTGCAGATCATGCCATTGGGCTATTTTCCATCTCATCCTTCGTAATTTCCCATGCTGCCTCCAGAATTTGTTCTATGAAAAGCAAGAGTGACATATCAGTCTCAGGATCGAAAGACTTCAGTGGCCTCCCATTCTTGTTACAAGCTCAGATTTTCAGCGTGGCATCTATCTTGCCTCACCAGTGCTCTCTGGATCCATATCCTGTCCTCGCTCGTTAGATCTCAGAGCGCTGCGGGAAGTTGCTCCTCATGAACACTGGGACAGGTCCCTCCAGACCTTTCACACTGGAACCTGGGATCCTCTTACACTTCTGCAAGCAGGGCTGTCTGCCGCCAGCACTGTCCTCCCAAGACCTTAGCCTGGACCAGAGGGAGCAATGTGAGGCACCACTCTGTAATCTCCCACATCGGAGTGACCCCGAGCTATGTCAACAAGATGCCACTTGAAGACCAAGGACAACTTAGCAGCTTTTGGAAGTGGCCACTCTCAGACTCCAAAGCACAAACTGAACTCCAGTTTTCCTCTCCCGCCCCTGCATAACTTCTTGCCTGGAGACAGGTCTTTCCTTACTCAATATACTCTCTAACCAGCCACAGATCTGTGAATCCAGGTCCAATTCTTTCACTGGGTGGGTTAGGAAATGTTTCCCTCTCTATTTCTTTTCGTTTCTTTTTTTATTTTATTTTAAAGAGACTAAAACAAAAGAGGGCAGGACAGAGCAGATCAGAACAGGACAACATAGGCAACACAGTACATTAAAACAACCAGACATTACCAGTAGCTATCACAATACCTCCTTCTCTAAGAACTGTATCATATTCTGCTCCAGGATGGCCAGCAATGTGATGATCCATTTATTTCTAAGCCAGTCCCAACTACAAAGCTGCAATATGATCTCAGTCTCCAACCCCAACATGACAAGCACTCTTGTTTATGGTTATTTTCTAAAGATTGGATCTTTCCACCACGGCACCGTGTAGATCAGCTAGACTCTCCAGGTCCTGATAGCCGCCTTTCCTCAGTTTGGGAGGTATGTGTCCAAATATCTCCATGGTCAGAAAGGAACCAGGCATCTCTTCCAAGTCCTTATTCTATAGATAAAGAAAATGAAGCTCAAAGGGAATTTTCCAAGGTGCTCATCAAATCAAAAACAAAGCCAGGACCAGCACAGGTTGTTCAAATGCTGTTTTCCTTTAATAATTCCTGAGATCTCATAACAAGGGATTTTAATTTTATATGACTCTGAGTACACGTATGAATAGTCAGCACCTGAACAGATATGAAAATCTCAGGAAGCACTGAACACTTGGAAACTGAATCTGGGTCACAATATTCCTTGAGGAACCATCACTCCTCGTCCTCAAACATAATAACTGAAAACCAGAAGGTAAATTTCAGCAGCAGATGTATGCTACACACTATAATTGATTAGAAGATGTATTTAGAGACTGTTAATAATGCATGTAAGATGCTGAATATTACTTTCCTCATTATAAATATTTAAGAGCATATAGTTTTTAATAGCAGAAGATATTATACAGAGATCAGCTTATATAAATGATGCTGTACTCACCAGGTTCATAAGTCCAAAAATAGACATCACTTCCTATATCTGGAATAATAATACAATTCACATTCTGAAATGGAAAACAAAGTCCATTCATGCAACGCAGCCTTAATTCAAAGCCAACTTATTATCCTTTGTCATGAGAAGCTATAGTCTCAGTTATTATGGAAAAATTTTTTTCTATGTGACCTTGAGGGTTAGTTTCTTGCTTTGCCTCTTTTGTGGAGTTTCTGTAGCTGTGGTAAAGTTGGAAATTTCTCTCTTTGATTCTTTTGAAATCAAGCAAGTCTTTGAATCTTTTTAGATATCATTCATTTGCAGGTTAAAAAAAAACCCCAGAAGAATTATCTGCTCTAGGGTTGCTAACTAGAATTTATTAGAGAGCTTAGTTGAGTGGTCTGACCATTAAGATGGAACAAGCATTCTTCTGTCCTGCCATAAACCAACCATAATACTGTTTGGGGTTAGCTGGTCACAGTTCCTGATATCTCCTTATGAATAATCCAAATGATGTATACACATAAATTTACAGATGAGAATGATTTTCATAGAAATAATCTCTACAATGTCAATCAAAAATAAAACAGTCAAAAATTGTCAGTAGGGAGTACAGAAGAGAGTAAACAACCAGACACAGAACTCAAACACACTGATTTAGAATTTGAGTGTTGTTACTTACCAGCTTAGTGACCAGAGACCAGTTACAAATCCTCCTGGAACATCAGTCTCATCTTCACCAAGAGGAGCCCCTGACAGCTATACTGTATGGCTCTTAGGAGAGCCAGAACCACAGATGTCCTGCTGAACTTTGCCTGACATGACACAGCCCCAACATTCCTTAGGCAGATTTAGAGGAATTAAATGACAGCTCTCAGAGCCTGTACACTTGCCAGGAAGGCTGTTTATGCCAGCGGATGCACATTGGCATCATGCACAAGGAAAAAGTTTGAAATGTTTTAAACATGAAAACTAGCAAGAAACTGAAATTACTTTCACCAATTCTTCACTTCACTTTTTTTTCAATCTCCATTTTATTGTTTAAAAATCTCTGCAAGAAAATTGTGGGAGACCCAAGGATGAAGCTAATTTGTCGTGTCCTAGATTCCTGAAAACATGGGAGGTCACACATCATCTGCCCACTGCCTGTGGCTTATGAAGCCAAGAGAAGGCTCTGAAAAGAAATGCAAAGCATGGATGCCAAGTAACAAGCTAAGCACACTTCCCACATAGAAGGGCAACCTGCACGTGCTGGAAAGAAACTTGTGGAAAGTGGAAAAACCAGACTGTAGACGAGTGCATGGGCTAAGAGTTAAATAAGAGACAGGAGCAAGAAGAAAGGAGACTTCAGGGACTTCGTTCCCGCACCTGCATCATGAGTGAGCAGCAACATCATTCACCCCACGCTGGTTTTCTTCCAAAATGGCAATTATCAAGGAGGAGAAGAAAAATCATTGTTTTGCTTAGTTCAAAAATAAAGGATTGAAAAAGCCGGGTGTGGTGCCACACATCTGCCATCTCAGCACTCGGGAGGCTGAGGCAGGAGGATCGTTGTGAGTTCCAGACCAGCCTGGGCTACAGAGTGAACTCAAGGCCAGCCTGAACTTCACGGCGAGACCCTGTCTCAAAAAAAAAAAAAAAAGGATTGTAGAAGATGTGATCAAGAAATACAATGAATGTTTAAATTTTTAAAATTATTACAATAGAAGACACATTGCCATGAAACACTTCCAAAACCCTCCCCCTCACTTCAAACACACTTATCCCATCCACCGTCCTTGCCAATTTCTGCAGCACCTCTGGAGTCCTCTTTCCCAAGGGTCTTTAGCTGCAATGTCCCGACTGCCTGAGTGTCTTGAATCAATTCAAAATGTATCTTTTCACCGTCATTTTGACCTTAGAGAAGAATCAGAAGTAGTACGATACAAATCTGGGGAATAAGGGATGAGGACATGGCACAATCCTTTTGGGATCCTGACTTTTCTTTGGATGGCACTTAGCAATAGCATTCTCTATTTTTGATCACACTTCACAAAGACACTCAGGAAAGGATTCCACAGCTGCTGCAGAAAATGGTGAGGACGATTCGATGAGTGTGTTTGCATTGAAAGGGTTGTTTCAAGCAGCACTAATGGCAGTCTGTCTTGTAATAAGTTTTTTAAATTTAAGTATTACCCTTATATTTTGATCACTCTTTATATGAACTCACACCTGTGATAAATGTGTGATTTATCTTTTATCCTCTGAGGGGTATCAATAGCACTTGGCAACATGGTATACCACCTAAAATAGGGTGTCTGTTGTTAGTTCAAGTTCTGTACTGCAATTTCTATCCAGGGATTGCTGAAATCCAGCAAATTGCTTGACCAACAAGACTCACACAGGCTGAGCACACCAAGTATAAAAAGATAAGCTTTAAAAATAAGTAGGAGAAGAATGTTGCTGCAAGTGTGTGTCTCATTTCTGCCTTAGGAAAAGAGGAGCAAATTAGGCCTCACCATATCCACCTAGGAGTCCCAGTTAGCAGCATGTGTTGTAGTCAGGGGATTTCAAGGAAAACAATTACATACAGGGCACATAATTTATAGTATTATTTATAATAATCAATCAAGGAGTCAAATACAAAGGGAGTGCGGAAACTCTGTCCACACACTAAAGACCTAGAAAATCTAGCCAAAAGCCTAGATCACCTCATGGCAATAACCTGCATGAGTTCAGCTGAAAACCTAGGGCCCATGCCAAAGTCTTGTGCAAATCTATTTCATGGATCTGCACTGGGAAGGCCCAAAAGTCAGTAGCGGAAGCCAGAAAGTCTGTTCCAGTGGGATGAAGGATCTGTGCCACTAGGTTGAGGGTTATTCGCTGCAGCCAGAAAGCAGCGCTCAAAGTAAGGACCAGGGCTTCCCCCAAAAAGTACCACAGCCATCCTCAGTAACAGTGAAGTCCCAACCAAGTTCCTCTGATGATAAGAACAGCCAAGTTCATATCAAGAAGCCACAGTAACAAACTTCTCCTGGAGAGTGAACAGCACACGTCTTCCTCTTTGAAGCCAGGAAGCAATGCTCAAAGTGAGGACCAAACTTCCCCCAAATTGAACCACAGTCATTGTCAGTGACAAGGCCCCGAGCTCCTCGATAATAACAGCTGAGTTCATACCAGAGAAGCCAGCATGACAAGCTCCTAGGAGAACCAACAGCTCCAAACAACAACAATTAGGAGAACCCACAATGCTACTCTTCCTCCCCAGGTCTCCTTTCTTGCCAGCAACTATCCTTGTGTGGGCCCTCCACACTCAGCACCACGCTGATTCAGCTCAGCTGGAGTTAAGTTGGCCACCAGTTTTTAATCCACCACAGCATGTGTCAAATCACACTGAAGAGCTACCTAGGAAAGAAATCTGCCAAGCTCCTCCCACTCTCATTCCATGGAAGAAATTGAACCCTGAGGGTCCTGGCCCTGAACTACTATCAGCATTTTTAACTCTTTTCTTTTTAAATGTTGAAACAAGATCTTGCTAAATTGCTAAATTGCCTGGGCTGAGCTGAAACTTGTGATCCTCCCACCTTAGCCTCTTGCCACTCTGAACTGCCACTCTGAACTGCCACTCTGAACTGCCACTATTTTCCACAGTTCAATGTTCTTGAACTTCAATACTTTTCCTCCTAATTGCTGCCTGGTGTTTCATTCCAGACTCTTTACTCATTTAAGATTCCTCCCCATGTATCCTCTCAATCATATGTACTTTCCGTAAATGTTTATTGATTGGCTAATTCACAACAACCTTTGTTATCCTCACCACTGGTACCGCAGATATTACCCAGAAATAAAAACCAGTCCACCCATTACAGGAGCCAGATGGGGTTTCCTATAGGAAGTGTTCTGTTGGTCCTTGATTCCCAGGAAGAAATTGTAGTTCTCTAATATAAAGTTCCTCACATAGTGAATTTACTACACCCCCCAAAACACTTATAAGGCCCAACCTCAACTGATAGCTATCTGGTCAGCTAAAATTTCAGAATCAAAATTTTCCTTGAGAGTCAACTATTGCCAAAGGGTCATCCACCCATTCAATAGGGATATGTCTGACTATACAAAGAGATTCTTGATTAAGGTGTCTACTTATCTAGGCACCTTATTTTAATGCTAGGCCACTTCCTCTGAATCCAAAAATAATTCCAATCTTTATTAAATATTTTGTGCATCTAATTTCATTTTTTTTTCAGGAATCTTTCAAAGATTTCTCCAAGATGAACACAGAGCTCTCAGATGAGGATATACAAATGGCAAATAAATACATGAAGAAATGTTCACCATCACTGGTCACTCAAGAAATGCAAATTTTTAAACAACATTGAGATTTCATCTCACACTGGAAAGAATAGCTGCCATCAAGAAATCAACTGATAACAAATGTTGGTGAGGCTGTGGGGAAAAAGGAACACTGCTCCACTGTTGGTGGGAGTGTAGACTGGTGCAACCACTATGGAAATCAGTATGGAGAATTCTCAGAAGACTAGGATTGGAAGTTCCATTCAACCCAGCTGTTCCCCTCCTGGAATTTTTTCCCAGAACTGAAAAGGTCATATCACAGTGATATATGTGCACCCATGTTTATAGCAGCACAATTTGTAATAGCTAAATCTTGGAAACAACCAAGATGCCCATCAACTGCACAGTGGATAAAAAAGATATGGTATTTTTATACAATGAAATATTACTCAGCTATGAAGAAAGATGATCTTGAGGCCTTCATAGAGAAATAGAGACAATTTGAGACTATACTTATTAGTGAAATAAATAAAAATCATATTTATAAATATCACATTGTGTCTCTAGTGTAAAAAGTAATAAGAACTGTAGGAGTAATAAAACCCAAAATGTATAATTGCTACTGTAAAAGAGAGAGGAAAAGAAAGTGCTCTAAAGGATATAACTGCACGTATGTTTAAGTGTGTAAGATGGATTACCATGTTACTGTTTTTGTTAGATTGTGGAGCAGAACTGTTAACAGTCTCATTGTTTGAACGTCTACTTTGTATGCTTTAATCTTGTAACTTGAGCAACTAATTCCAAGTATGTAATTTATCAAGTAATGATTTCTTAGTGGTTTTTTTTTGTTCTTCTCTTTTTTCCTTGAAATTCTGTATTGTTACTACCCTTTTTTCTGTTTTGTTTTGTTTTTCTCTTTAAATAAAATTTAACAAATAAATAAATGAATAAAGATTTCTCTAGCTGCCTCATGCCCCACTGAACTTCTCTGTCTCCTGCATTTCTGTCCCAGTTCATCCAAGAAGACTCACCAAAGCTTTCTGCTTCTTTAGAGGTATGCTGATTAGTGGCATATTTCTAGGGTGGGTATTTTTTCTGGCCCTCTCACTTCTTCCTTTCAGAAAGAGGACATAGCAGCCATGAAAACACATGTCACAGGCCACCAGCTACACAGAGTATTATTGAACCATAGTTCTGGGCCTCAATATCCACCAGAGAGTTTGCACTGAGCACAAACTCCTCAGGGCTACTTCTCACCCACCTGGATTGGATCAGGGATACAAAATTTCAGGGATGCCAAAAAATTTAATGAGTATGAATAACAATTCATGCAATCTTTTAAAAATCAAAATTATTACAAATTATCCATCATGAATAAAACATTTAAAAATCTTAGTAAAGACTGGTATTCCTGATTTTGTTTTTGCACAGATTGATACATGGCTCAACAAGACTCTGCCTCCAGTGATAAGCAGAGCAAGGAGGCAGCAGTGACCACACCTGGGAGATGCAGGACACATTTGTCAGATGACTGTCAATGATTACCTCCTTTGGACTCTTCATCAGGCAGCACAGCAATCTAGGACATTTCCAACAGCCATTGCTGTTCAGACCTGTGTAGTATTCCCTCTGTTCTCTTGACCTGCCCTGGTTGTACATACTTATTCATGCATACTTCCATGAATAAAAGTCTTATACAGTTAGTCATGTCTCGGTGTCTTCTTCCTGGAAAATCAAGATGAACACAAAAAGAGAAGGATTATTCCTCTTCTGAAGGGCAAGACTGGGCAACTGTTTTCTCTCCAAGCACAGTCTGAACTTATCTACCACAAGAGCCAATATTCTGTCTTCTTCACATGGAGCTAAGGCTTCCTGACTTAGAAATTAAGCTGAGATAAGTGTGTTTGTATGTGTGTATAATACATAGACACACATATACACACATGTACTTATATGGGTTTCAAAAATGTTTATGTTTTCTTAGAGGTTTAAACCTTTTTTCACACAGGATTGATGTGCTTTGCATGGTAATGAATGGAATCACCACTGTATACCAAGAAATTAACTGATAATTATGTCAGTCTGAATGGATTAAGAAATGCCTAACAGATCAATAAAGCAACAGATCAGTAAAGTTCTCAGTGTGGCTGTGGATGATTGACAGATAGACCAACAAATTGAGAGGAAAGTTCCCTCTGAATGTGAATGGCACCCACAAATAGGCTTGTAGCCCAGGTAGGATAAAAAGAGAATGAAGGAAATGGTCCTGTTTTGGAAGAGCTCCAGTCTTTACCATTGCCTTTGGGCATCCGTCTCCAGTGTTAGCCTTCTGAAGCAGACTCACCCCATCACTCATTCAGTGACTGCCCAGGGAGCTTCTAGCCTGTGACCTTGGATTGGGCTGCATCCTTGACTTGTTTTGTTCTCTGATTTCCATCTTCTTGGAATGGGTCATTCCTGGATCCCCCAACTCTACAGCAAGCAGATGGCCATGTGAACTCTCCTACCTCTGATCTTTACTTAATAAATCTCCTGCATAATCATACAAACATTTTCCATTAATTTTATTCCTCTAGAGAATCTTAACTAATACAATGAATATCTAGACTAATAATTAGCTGATCACTAACATGAAGATTTTTATATTTAAAATGCTAGTGCAACAAAGGAAGTAAAGGCAAATTCAAATAGATTCTTCTTCATCATTTGATTTCCTCTCTTAGATGTTAAAGAGTAACTTTGGAACCTCTCAGGTACACAGATCTCCTCCACAGCCACTTAGAATCAGCTGGCTATGAGTTGGTATCAAGTTGGCCTTGGACATAACTGAGAACCATGCATTTCAGAGACTCAGAGTGTAGGTTCACAGGAAATTTTATCAATGGACTTCTTAGAGGAATTTGAGGCAGAAACAGGGATTTTCAATTGTCTGACATCCAATTCCTTCCTTCTAAGGTCAGGATGGGTCATAAGACTCAATGCTGGGCAATTCTAGAAAGTTGTAGAGCTTTCTAGAGAAGTTCCTCCTTGTGCATCTCGAAAGAACTCTATTCTTCTTCTAGGCACTGTCATATATGGAAGAAGGACCTGAGCTACTAAAAGCCAATAGAAAAGGGAACCAGTCCCCACAGAAGGGATCACCAAGAAATCAGGATGGAGCTGGATCTCTAGATAAGCTGATTTTAAACCTCGCTTTCCTCCAAATTCCTAGATGTGTGAACCAAAACATTTATTTAATCTAAATTAAGTTGGATTTGGCATTGTTTTTACTGTGCAGCATTCTAATTATTGTAGTGAACCTTATCACATAAGAGAATAAAATTCCCTCTGCAGGCAACAAAGGTAGAGAGAAATATAATAGAAGTAAACATTTAGAATTTTGAGCACCTAGAAATCAGATTTAACCAGAGCTTTAAAAATGAAGAGTATTGATTCATTAAAAAAATAGTTTTAGAAGTTTTCTTCAGAGCAATTGCTATGAGGGAATAAATGAACATAATGAAGAATGACACCTTTATTGGGCTGAAGGGAAAGAAAGATTTGCTCACGAGAGAGGTTGTGAGCTGTGTGGTGAAGCCAAACAGACAGGAAGAAGCAGGGGACTGAGTCCCATGCTCCTCTCTCGAAAGATAAGAGAAGAGTGCTTTTCCCTTTATTCCATCAGCACAGGGGATTCAGATGCAGAGACTTAGCAGAACTGTGAGTCATTTTCAAGATAAATAACTCACACTTCTCTCCCTTTTCTGAGCTCCTAACTGACTGAGAAACTGAGACAGGCACAGTTAGGGTTATTGCTAGATGCTCTGGATCGAAGCACATAGGCTCAAGTTTGGCCACTTGCACTTTGCATTATATTCCCCTTCCACACCCTGAGAAACTGACCCACCCAGAGGCAGAAGCCACTAATGGGTAAGTGGAGGCGTTCTGTACCCTGGCCCCCTTCCCTTGAAAGGGCACACCTGCCTCTTACAAAATGTGTTCTTTGGAAGAGCAGAATGAAACCCAACATTCCTTGCACTCGAGGCAGCTTCTGAAGAAAGGAGGCTTGAGCTTTAGGAAAAGTATTATTTGTCACTGTAATCTTGCCTAAATGGCCAGGTTGGAACAGTGGATCTCAAACTCCCAGCAGTCCATCAATGAACCCAATCTTTCTGTCTCCACTTGGCAAGCTGTGGAGGGGTGGCCTGGGCATGAAGTGCAAGTGCTGTTCCCACAGTGTTTCTAAAAGTCACCACTCCCTCCTGCATGCAGGGGGCAGAATCAGAAGGGCACACTGGGAGCAGCAGTTCCAGAGGGAGCACTGTGCATCCCCTAGCTCACTGGGAAGACGCCTCTTAGAACTGTCCACAGTGAAGTCAACTGGAAAAGCAACCTTTTAATATCAAGAGAGCTGTGTCAGCTAGATGCAGAAAGAGAACCCATCTGAGCCCGGAAGGATCAGGGAAACAGTGTGGAGAAAGTGTCCAGCACCATCAGGCACATCTCGAGTGGATGTAATTTACTGCCACCCCTTCCTTATTCCTCCTATTTAGTGGAGTGACAATCGCTGTAGAGTTCTGGAAAACATTTCAATTGTTTCAATGCCATGTTTAGAAAAGACAAGACATGCATAAAATACATACTGAATTGGGTACTAAGGAAGGTCTAGGTCTTGGGTGGAGACCAGACCCAGGAAGATGAGCTAAATCTATAGATCTGGCTTTAATGCACCCTCAATTCTAGGAACATAATCTTGCTTGAGATTGCTTTTGTAAGAGCTGAAGGTTTTTGTCTTTTTCTAATATTCTCTAAATTATATCAGTATAGGGCTGTTGTGATCATTTTCTCTGCCGTAGCCTTTTAAAGATGGTGGGAATGAGCAAACTGAGTTAATTTAGTTCAGTACTGAATTAAGGCAGTACCAAAGTAATTACACTCATCACAGTGGAGAAAAAAGAGCCTGGAGCTGTGATAGGGACCTAGCTCTACTGCACAATTTAAAACTCACTGCCTAAAAACAAGTAAAATGTAGCACTGAGAATAGAATTGGGGGCATGAACACCATTCAACTTTAACATTGGTGCCTCAATTTATCACCTGTAAAGGTGGAGTCACATTTACTTCTTAAGTTATTGTGTGATGCAAAAGAAGTAATACTGGTAAACTATAAAACAGGTACCTGAAGAATAGCAACTCTTCTAAAATAATTGTTATTTAATTTGTGATCTAAAATATTGATAATCTAAGGCTCGCTTGCATCAGTGTGCAAAATTGCCAATTACAGAACATCCTTTGTTGTTTTTCTCAAGTGGGAGAAGGGAGAATCTAGAGATTTATGAAAGGAGTTACCTAATTTACACCTGTCGTTTATTAAGCCGCTGCTATTCCAGCCCACAATTCCAGACACTGGTACAACAGCAGTAAAACAAGTCTCCCCTCATTAGGGTAACTGTTCCCCCATCTCTTGTGCAATGTAAGCCTTGCAAGGGCAGGGAATGAAGATTATTAAACTCAGATTCACAAGGCAGAAATAGACCCTTGATGCCTGGAGACTTAACTTGAGCTGTGCAGAAGTAGTAAAGTCTCAGCAAGTCACGTGGAACTCTGAGAATCCTCCTTCAGAACCGATAGACCCCAAGAGGGAGCCCAGGAGAGACAACCTGGGCTGTGCAAAGTTCCACATGGGTGTTTTTCTAGCAGTCTCGCCTCCACTGCCCCAACACTGGTGATCTCTGTGAGCTGTTCTCCTCTCCCTCCCTGAGCCCACAGCGACTTTTTTTTTCTAACTTCTTGAGCCAAGTGCACGCCAGTCTATTGTGTCAGTAAGAGACAGCTTCACAGACATTTATCGCACTCTGACCATGGGCTCGGCCAGCTGCAAATGCATCCTTGTGGCCTGCTGGACTCAGTTCTCACCGTAACTCCACTGATGTAAATGTCTTGGAAAGGAGGAGGCAGAGACTAAAGGGGACAAGGAGTCACTCTGGGTCACACAGCCACAGTGGCAAAGCTGGGCATTGGGCCCTGGCTTCTTGACCTCAAAACCAGGGTCTCTTCCCTTTAGTCTGTCATTCTGCTCCCACATTCCTCAAAGTGTAACCCCAAATCTTACCACATACCACCCACTTTCAAAGCAGAAACAGCATGAAGCCAGACTGTTTGCTTAGTGTATTTGTTTTCTATAGCTGCCCCCGACAAAGCACCCAGACCAGGCATCTTAAATAACAGAAATTTATTTTCTCACAATTCCATCACCAGGAGTCTGAGATCACATCGCCAGTAGAGTTGGTTCCTCTGTGGCATGTAAATGGCTGTTCTTCCCTGTGTCTTGCCAGTCTGCTCTCTACCTCCTCTTCTCAGGGTCTCTGTCTTACCAGATTAGAGCTCATCTTGCCTTAATGTCCTCATTGAAGAATCTCTGTCTAAATACAACCACACACTGGGGCCTCAGCATTCTAAGATACAATCCAAACCAGAACACTTAGGCAAAATATAATTTCCAACTCTTTGAAGTGTGTTCAGTTTTCCAAGCACCCTCAAACTCATTACTCTATATTTGCCTTCAGAATATCCCCACTGAGGAGAAAATCAGGGGTTAGGGACATAGGTTTCACAATATCACAAGCCCAGCTAGGACCCAGTAGAAATCCAATGCACAATTCTTTTTTTGCTTCTGACTCCACTACAGTGGTAGCCACAGAGTCCCAAGTGATCTCGTAGGATAATTTCTTTATGTTGAGCTTGATTGTGATAACAGAGGACTCCCATGCATGATGCAGATATTCAGAAGTGGTCCTAACAAAGGTTGAGAAGATGCCAGCTGAGTGCCCATGGGCCTTTCTGGGCAGCAGGCAAGGGGAGCTGGTCCACAGGGCCCCAGGAGCTGCAAGCAGTCTGTGAGTGCAGAACCTGCTGCTGGAGCCCCATTTCAGGTTCATCAGGATCTCTGCAAAATCTATAACCTGCCCCCTTCTTTTACCTCATGGCCAAGATTCACTGACCTTCAGGGTGGTGGTCCTGCTCCATCCCCACTGCGAGACGAACCATAATTACTTAAACCATCTTTTGGTCAGTATTTAGTTCGAGGCTGTCAGGTGACACGTTGTTACCACTGGTGTGTAACTTGATGGATCTTCTGGAAAGGCAATGCCTTGCAGATCAAGGGTGACAGATTGGGCTGATGTGTCCCCTTAGTTTACTTCATCTGCCCTCTTCTTCTTGCCTAGAGTGTAAACAGCAGCCAGTTTATAACCAAAGGTCAACATAAATGAGGAGAAAAGCCACCATCTCAGGATGCTAGAGAAGAAAGATAAAAGAAGCCTACATTTCTGAGAATGTCACAGAGCAGTGGAAGGGCCCAGATTGCTCCCTTTTACAGTCTTTACACTCTGTGGGGAAAGTGAATGTTTGAATGAGTGCTTGTGTTTTGTTGCACTTTGGACCTAAAGGCTTGCCTAAATGGAACCCCAGATCCAGGCTGGCAATTTTAAGTCCCAAGGTGCCATCCTCCCATATCTCCATGTACGTGACCCAGTCTGGAGGAGACTACTGTCTCTGTGCTCTGCACACTCTTATTTCTCCAGAGTTGTTTGTATATGAGGAGACTCCTCGTCCCATCTGTGTTTTGTATTTGTGGACACAAAGCTGGTGAGATGTCACTTTCTCAGTCCTAACACAGGGCTGGTTGATCTGGTCTCCAAACTGAAAGGTGAAGAAACCAATGCCATTCAGGTAATTCTGGTCAGTAAGCCTCACCCTCTCTTGATGGGAACAGAAGTCAATGCCTTCCCTTCATGTCTCAGTACAGGTATGGCAAAGAGTTGGGAGAAAGAAAGCACAGATCATCTTCTATACTCTGGGATCAGGGCTTATGCCAGCCAGTGATCAACTGGATGCCAAGGATGTGCCAAGCATTTCTAGAGCCAAGTGGCTCATGAGAAACACACAGAATGAGTAAACATCTGTGTCTTGTTTAGAGGGTGCCAGAAGTATGGAAAAAAAACAGGAAGAAGTACAGATGACCAACTGCTCCTCAATGTGTTTTCTCTGATCTCAGCCTCCCTTGGTGGTTAAATTGAGTTGTGTCAGTATTATTGGCTTGGGAACCACCTACGGGACTAGTGGAGCATATTCTGGGCATGTCTGGGTGTCATAGAGGGGGACTTTGGGTCCATATATGGTCCCTGTTCCCTCCCTTATGGTGCTGTTCCCCTGTTCTGCTTCCTGGTTACCATGAACTGAGCAGTTTTGCACCCCCACACCCTTCTGCCATGATGCTCCTGCCTTGGATCAACTGACCATGGACTGAACCCCTGAAACAAGCCCAGTTAAACCTCTCCTCCTTTAAACTGTAGGTGTCAGTTGTATGTCCAGTAATGGAAAGGTGATTAATACACTCCCCATGCGTGAAATAAAGGACTTGAAGCTCCCTTTCTTTACAGGCAGTCTTTGAGAACATAAGACACTGCCTGTCAACTAGCTCACTCTTAAATGTCTCCTAAAACTTTTGAAAGAATGAAGTCTGAATGAATGATATCTCTCTTAGCCTTAATTCAAATTCACTTTGTAGATTACTTCACCCTTTAGTGGCTCCTAGCAGTATGATTTATTTCTTTACAGAAGTAGTCACTGCGTGATTTTATATTTGCATAATTATTTAATCCCATTTTATTAAGTAATTAACAAGCTCTGTCACCCTATTCAGTATGTTTATGATCACTCTTTTTTAAAATTTGATTTTAAAGAGAATAAAAACAAACAGAATAAAGCCAATCAAAACAAAACAGTGGAAGTGATATAGGACTTCAAAACAGAATAATAGGAAATCAACAATGGCTACCATATGCCTCTTGTTATCTTAAAGATTGCCATCCATACCATCAGACATAATAAAATGAAACAAAATAGAACAGAATAAAGCCAATCAAAAAAGAACATTGAAGAAAACAGAACAATAAAACAGAACAGTGAGAACAACATTGGATTTCAAAAACAAGGCAAAAGGAAATCCCCCATATTTGCTATGTCACATACTGTTATCCTCTCAATAGATTCTTAGACTACTGGCTCTAGGCCTTCAAAGTCAATTGAACAATATGAGCAGTAAGTTGTTTTTGTACCTCAGTTCCTAACAACTCAGTCTGTGTTCCTCTGTATCAGCCAGTTGCTTACAGGGGTTGGGGTGTTCTTGTCTCCCAGCCTGTGTACCAGATGACTCATAGGAAGGGCACATCCTGTTTCTCCTCCCAGCCCACAGACGTCACGGCTTCTTGTTTCTCTTCCTGGGACCCACATGGCTTCTGGTGGCTCACAAGAAGGGCAAATTCCACAGCCACTTTCACCGGATGGTTAATACTGTGCCTGGTGCCCTCTATATGCTCAATAAAATTATTACTAAATGAATTAATTAATTAATTGATATATGCTAGCTCATAGTCACTGTTTCAATTTTGAAGTGCTTTGATTTTTTTTCTTCTTCATTATTCTTTTGTTGGTTTTTTTATTGATATTTTCCAAAGATTCCTATTCAAAATGCATATTTTCCAATGCACAGTACCTAAATTTATATTCATTCATTTTCTAGATACCTTTACTGATATGCTATGTCATATGTAAGCTATGGAGGAGTAATGAATTGAATGCAGTAAACACTGTAGATGTTTCCTGACCACGAGTGGAATAGCACACAAGTGAGCACAAACACACATACACACAGCCTCATACATGAATACAAACCTCCTCTATAATTCAGAAAGGAGAGAGAACACAGATACCTGACTTACGGCTTGCCTCAGGCACTGGGATGTTCTCTGAAGTCGGTTTCTGAGTATCTCTTTGCAGGCTTTTCCACAAGAGTACATGATCATAAGAAATTGTTCTGAGACACAGACACCCTGAGATTCTGCACAAGACATTGCCCAGGAGAACAATCAGAAGCATTAAGTGGCAAACGGTTGCTAGACAGCATGAGATCATTATACGTGGGAAGAAATAACAAGAGACTAACCATTTAGTAAGTGGAGACACAAGGACAGCTGGCCAGTGTCTTGCTGGCCTATTGAGTCTTTATTTATTATTTATACACCTTTCTGAAAGTCGTTTATAATTCATGTAATTATGCATCTGCCCAAATAGTGTACAGTCTCTGTTTCACAATGTGGTTTAGGCCATCCTCACCCAATCATACAGCCATGTTTTGAATCCTAAGGAAAGTATTACTACATTGAGGTGCTTGGGCCAGGTAGACTCCGACTGACTGCTAAGAGTCCATCGCTGCTGGCCTGTGGGGACAGCACCATCCACCTGCTTCCACCAGGCCCCCATGCAATGATGCTTCTACGCTGACAGCCAGGTTGCAGTAGAAAAGCAACTAGAACCACTATGGCTGGAAGCAGAAGTCCCAGTTCCTGTGGTTTTCTGACAATGGCCACAATCAAGCAAAAACTGAAAAACACCAGAACTGTTAGTGCTATCGCCCCCTGCTTCCAAGAAAAATAGGGTGACAGGAAAGACAAACACTTCCCAGGTATCAGATTTCTAAGAGGCAATTACAGAGGGTTTTTTTTATATATAAGGCACAGGGAACAATGAGAGAGATACTCTCATCAATAGCATTTTTATAGAAGATATAGAAACATGCTTTATTTGGTCATTTCCTATATGGCCCCTGGATAAAGGAAAAGGACAGTCTCTTAAATAGCCATTCTCTGGAGGCAGGTTTACAAGTACAAGAATAATGGCTCGGAGACGGAACACCTTTGCCCACCTGACTTGATACAGGGCTATCTGGTCGGTAGTGAAGCGGCAGGGACTGAGCACATCACTCACCCATGGCTGCCCAATCCCTCAGTGGGGCTGGGGGAACAGTCTCTCTACAGCTGCTGCAGTCGGGGGATGCAGGGAAGGATGTGGAGCTCAGGAATGGAGCCTTCCTCCAGCGCTGCTCCCTGTGCTCATTGCCCTCCTCCCCCTTTCCCTCGCCTCTCTAGTCTTTTAAACTCCTCCAGCACCTTTTAGCTTATTAACTCTTCCTCTGTCTAGGTGCCATGTTGCCCTGAAGACACTGCCTCAAAACAAAGTCACTGCCATCCATAGCTCTCAAATTTTCACAAAAGAAAGCTAGAAATGAATAAAGATCGATAGGTCAAATAGTCCCTAAAATGGAAGAAATGTGTCCTATTAAAAGATATGTTGAAGTCCTAACCCCTAATACCTGTGAAGGTGACTGATTTGGAAATGCACCCAAGTTAAGTTATAAACAAAGCAAGACAAGATCATGTTGGATAGGTCAATTCCATGTAATGACCAGGTCTTTCTGAGTAAAGGGAAACTTAGACATAACACAGGACACACAGTGAGTACACCGTGTGGAGATGAAAGCAAAGACTGAGTGACTCAGCTACCATGTAAAGTCTAGGACTTCTGGCCAACCATCAGAATCCAGGAAGAGGCAAGGAGAGACCCTCCCCTAGGTGCTTCAGAGAAAGACTGGCTTTGTGGGTGTATTTTAAATTTCTAACTTCTTGGTGAGAGAATACATAAATCTCAGTTGTCTTAAGTCACTAAGTCTGTTGCAGTTTGTACTATCAGTTTTAGCAAGTGCCTTGTTTACTTTTCTCCATCGCTGGGACAAAATACCCAACACCCCAAATGAAGGGAGGAAAGGTTTATTTAGCTCACGGTTTGTGGAGGTTTCAGTCTATAATCAGCTGGCTCCAAGGCAGTGTGGCATGGCACTGGGGCAACACTTCAAGGTGGCAGAAGACAGCAAAACTACAAGAACAAAAGGGGGTACACACTACAATTACAAATCTGTTTTCCAAAGCTAATGCAGGGTCATAGCTGGTATTTAGAACTATCTTCTTCCACTATCCATTCTGTATTCCTTGGCCTTGGTCCTTTCCCTGGTGGACCCATCCCTTCCTTCCTGAAGGCTCTGAACCATTTGTCATCGTGCCTGTATTAGGTTGTTTAAGTTTCTTGCTGACTTGGTAATACTAAGAGCCACCTAAGGAATCTCCTGAATTCCATGTATAATCTTCCTTTCCTGCACTGTGGAGTAGTAGTCCAATTTCTCCTATATTGTAAGCAGGCTAGCTCCCACCACACACAGGGCAGTGTAGCTCTCACACCACCTCCCGCCCTCTTCTTGCAAAGGATGAGGGTGTTTACAAAGTAAGGACCATGGCCCCCTTCTGAGTCACTTAAACTTCTAAACTTCTCAAGTTGACACAACGTATCAACCATAACAGCAAGTTAATACAGTCCTCTAACCACTCTTTAAATACAAAAGGCACACAAATAGAAAAGACTGCATATCTACCACTGAATAGGATTTGGTTTTTTTTTCATGGTATTTATTTTCAGTACTGGATGTTGAACCCAGGTCTTTTGCGCTAAGCTACAACCTCAGACTTTTATTTTTATTTCAAATTTATGTGTTGTTAAGATACTGAGTTGTTCACAGTGTGCTGCAATATGCAATTCTCCTGCTTCAGCCTCTCGGAGCTCTGGGTTACAGGTGTGTGCCACCACGGCCAGCTTATTCCATATTAATGACAATTTGGAAATCACCCTGATCTTGTAAATATTATTCTACTAATAATAGTAATGACATAACCTCACCAAATGCACCAAATACCCATGAGATGTCATGGAAAAATCTCTACCGCTGTGAGTCTGCTATCCTTAGATTCACTGTAAAAAGAGAGATCTCGGCCTGGGGATTTAGCTCAGTGGCATAAGCACCTACCTGGCAAGCGCGAGGTCATGAGTTTAATCCCTGGTGCAAAAAAAAAAAAAAAAAACAAGAGAGATCGCCTACCTATCCCACCAAAAAGAAAGCAGAATAAAGGTACCTACGACTTACCATTCAAGGGTCCCCTAAGACCTGTGTCTCTATAATGTTTGTCCAAGAAATTGGAACTTCTTGGAGAGCTGTCACTAGCTAAATATAAAGTACGTTATTATCCCCCAAGCCTTGGCAATTCTTTGTCACTTTCCTTTTGAAAAGAAAATTATACTTACCCAAAGCATTTCATTACCACTGGAACTGTCTGTTCAAAATAAATTTAGAAACCTAAATTTATATGCTTCCCAAGCCAAATGCATTAGAGTTAGGAGCCGAGGGCACCTGTAATGTTACTATCACAGAAATATATTTTGGCATGTGATCTTGCATGACTGTTTATTCTCAACTCTGAATCATCTGTTTGTAGAGGCTTCTTCAAACTATTTTTGTAGGGCGGTGTAATGGTTGATACATTGTGTCAGCTAGAGAAGTTTAGAAGTTTAAGTGACTCAACAGTGGAGCAAGATCTTTACTTCATAAACATCCTCATCCTCTACAAGAGGAGGTCAGGGATATGGTGTGAGTGCTACATGCGCCCTAGAGTGGGTAGCCTGCTTACACTTTAAGGGAAGAAAAGAGACTTACTCTCCCCTCTTTTTTGCACTGGCTGCTTTTGCTGTCTTTCTGTCACCTTGAACTGTTGTCCCTGCCACACCATACTGCTTTCAAGACAGCTGGTTATAGACTGAAACCTCCACAAACTGTGAGCTAAATAAACCTTCCTTTCCTTAACGTGGGTATTGGATATTTTGTCTCATCAATGAGAAAAAAGTAACCAATGGAGATGGCTTGCCTACAGTACTTTTTGCAAAGTAGATCTGACAGACTTATATACCACCACATATTTGAATATTTTGGATTCTACATTTAGTGCATATGTAAAAAAGTCTTCTCATTTAGGAGAGCCAGAGTTACCCTGGATCAGACTTTCTTGATTAACTGAGAATATCCCTACATTCCGACTATAGAACCATAAAGGCCCATGAGTACTGCAAGTCTTCTCAAACATGTAGTTGAGTCGAGTGCCATTATTTCAATCAGGTGTGTTGATTTCTTCTAAACTGAAATTCTAGTTTTTCCTTGGAGCATATAGGTCCTGACAACAACATCAACCTTGTGCATGGCCATGTCTTTCTCCATATAGAAAATAATAAAACAATATCTAGTTCATATGATTATTGTAAGGATGAAATGAGCTAGTTTTGTTAAAAGTTAACATGGTTCCTGACACATATGTGTGTTCAATAAATACTAAATGTTAGAAGCAATAGCAAGTAATGAAAAAACAAAAAGTAGAAGTATGTTGTTAGTAGTTGTGAGAGTAGTTATTTTGCAGATAACTACAGAGTCCCAGTGAGACATGACACATATGAAAGAATTCACTGAAGGCAAAAACATCAGACTCAAAATTAAATTATTTTGTTGAAGATTTTGAACATAAAAAGACTGTCAAGTCGGTCAGCTCAGCTGATCAGCTATCTAAACAGTCACTCTTCTGAATGTACCAGTTGTCCCAAATGAAAGAAGGGACACTTGTCCAGAGGTCAGGCACATCTTCAAGGACTATTGTCTTCTCTGGTGGGCAGAAGAATGATCTCCTGAATGTGTCTATGTTCCAGTTCCTAGAACCTGAGAATACATGCTGTATGCCAAAGAAACAGTAAGGGAGCAGATGAAATTAATCATCTGACCTTCAAATGCAGAGACCATCCTTCAGGACCCAAGAAGGACAAAAATAATCTTACTGGTCCTTAAATCCACAAGAGAGAGGAGTAAAAGTCAGTGTCGCAGTGATGTGTTAGGAGAAAGACTTGATTGAAGGATGCTAACTTTGACAGTGGAAAGAGACCAAGAGAGCAAGAAGGTCCACAGCCTCCAGAAACTGAGAAAGGTAAGGAAAAGTTTCTCCCCTCTAACCTCCTTAAAGGAACTCAGTCCCAATGATACCCTGATTTAGTTCAGTGAAACTCACTTTGGGCTTCTGATTTCTGAACTATAAGATAATTAGTTAATTTATGACATTGTGAACCTTAGCAGTCATAGCCATTAATAATCAGTGTGAATCAATCAGAAAGAAACCCACAAGAGCAGTCAAAAGTCATGCTCTCCCAGGAATCCCAAGGCTAGTTCTATTTATCAATCAGGTCTCCCATTGGTGGCCATGGCATCCAACACCAATAACTTAAAGGAGGTTTAATTTGGCTCATGGTTTCAGGGGATTCGGTTCATGGTCAACTGCTTCAAGGTGGAAATATGATGGAAAGGTATGATGGAACAAATCTACTTAACTCATGTGGCCAAGAAGCAGCCCAGGGGAATGGTGCCAGAGAAGAAGAGATAAAGGACTAGATATAGACTCCCAAGGTTATCCTCCATGACTACCCAGACACATTCCAGAGTGAGCCACAGCTATCCCAAAAAAGATTACACAGTCAAGCTTAAGCATCACAGAAGTTCAGCAGAAGTATCTTTTTTAATAAGAAAATTTCAGGTCTAAGAGAAGCAAAGATCCTAACACTTGATGGACAGAAGTGGGAATACATGAGGCTCAGTACCTGACATTTTTCTTCTCTCCCAGGATGCTCCACAATGCTTATCTTCCTGACAACATGTAAACAGCCTCCTCTTCTTCACTGGAAAGCTGCTTAGATTTGTTTGAGTGATTCCCTCTGAGCAGAGGGCAAAACATTCTGGGAACATGGGCAGGGAAAATGTCCACAGGGATGAGTTTGAGCTCCAATTGGAGGCTTATAAAAAGGTTCATCTTATTGACTTCCAGCAGCATTTGAGAATATTTATGCCAGAATTCATTTCAAATATTAGATAAGAAAATAAATTGCAAATTACCATGCAAACTTAGGTGTCATTGGCATTGTTGAAGGATTAAGTATTATTAAGTAGTATTATTATTGTAAGAGTAGAATAAAATATGGGATAATAAAGGGGATTATACATTATATTAGTTGATAACAACTCATGCTTTTAGTAATACCCTTTTATTAAAATCTTTGTCTTGGAGGAAATGGTTAACACCAGGTTATAAAATAAAATAATGGCATATCCAACCCTTTCTCTGTGTGCAGTGCTTCTATTTTAGAAGCATACTTACCTCAACTTACACTGGGATTTTATAGAATGAATTTGACTTTGACTTCAAGAGAACATTTTAAAATATTAGACAAGGTAGAAGTCATTTTATAGGAAATTTTGTAGAGGTATTTACATAGATACAAACCAAACACCAATTCCTTTTCAAAGAGCACTGTTTGGGAATCTTTTCTTTTCTTCTCACTTCTTCTCCCCTTAATCCTCCCCCCATCTCATCTCCTTCTTATTGCAAACTAGTGACTGTGAAAAAAGTTTTGAGGGGCTCATTCTCCAGACTATAATAATCTATGACTTGAGTGAATCAACAAATATTTGTAGAGTGCTTATTTTAGTATTGATGTTTTATCAATAATACGCGCTGATTTATTGCACTATATATTGAATGTGAAATTTTACATTTGTGTAACCTTCCCCATTAAAGAGTAAAGATAGTTTCCAACAAAAAGAAACCTGGCCAGGAGCATGACTCCCCCGTATCCCACCCAGCTGTCCCTTGGGGTGTGAAGATGAACATCTCAGGCCACTTGTAACCAAGCAGCCTGGTTGGAAAGATCTGGAGTCAACAGGAAAAAGTAAGACAATGGAAAGGCAGCATGGCTTGGTTGTTAGCAGATTTTGCAGTCAAGTCTAATGTCTGTCATTACTAGCTCTCTGGCCCTGGGCAAGTCATGTACTGTGCTGGGTCTACTTCAGTTTTATTATTTGTAAAATGTGGACGTGGCTCATATCATCTACTTCACAGAGCTGTCATGAGGGTTATAATTGCAATATACTTACAACAGTGCCTGGGATATAGGGAGTCCTACAATAATGATTCGTCAAGGGACCTGAGTTCAGCTCCATAACCTTGAGCAAGTTGTTTTGCCTCTCTAGGATTATTTAATTGTCTACCAATAAACCAGTATTTAGAAAACTATTTCATTGCTAAAGCACCCATGTTGATCAGCTTTCTGTTATTGTAGTACTTGTGAGAATCAACTTAATTAGTACAAAAGGTTCATTCCGTTCATAGTGTTAAAACACTTGGGTCCCTGGTTCCTTGGTCCTGTTTGGTTGGGCCAGCACTATCCCGATACATCATGATGAGGGCACTGAGCCAAGGAGGCTGCTTGCCAGGGAGAAATTAGAAGCAAAAACAGAAAAAGAAGGCAGTGTGGTCCCAATTGCCTGTCTCAGACACACAGTCAGGATACAACTTTCTCCAAGTGGAACCTGCCTCTTAAATATTCCACAACCTCCCAATAATGCAACAAGGTGGAGACCATGCCTCTAATACACTGACCTTTGGGAAACATTTCAGACACAAAGTATCACTGAGCCAGTTTTAGTTCTCTTACTTTCCCATATCTGGGGCAAAACACCTAACGTGCACAACCTAAAGGAGGAAAGGCTTAACTTGGCTCATGGTTTTAGGAGATCCAGTCCATGGTTGACTGGTAACAAGGCAGAAATAGCATGATGACCTTCTTTACCTCTTTTGATCATTTTGGTTTGAAGTTCACATTGTCTGAAAACACAATAGCTACCCCTGATTTTTTCTGGCTTCCTGTCACATGGAATATGAAAGTCCATGCTTTGACTTTCAGTCTATGAGTTTCCTTTTGAGATAGATGTGTTTCTTGTACACAGCATATTATTGGATCATGTTTCTTGATCCATTCTGCCAGTCTATTTCTTTTAATTGGTGCATTGAGGCCATTTACCCTGATGGTAATAACTGATATGTATTGGCTTATACTGAAAGAACATGAATGGAGGAAAGTTGTTCCCCTCCCAGAAGTCATGAAGCAGAAAGAAAAGGGAGGAGCCAGGAAAAATGACACAACCTTCCAGGTCACACTCCAGTAACTTCCTCCATCCAGGACCCACGTCCTACGGCGCATTCAGCCCTGAACTCATCCATGATGGATCTAATGCTGAGTATGGCAGCCCATGGTCTAATCACCCTCCAAACACATGAGGCTTGGGGGGAGGGTACCTTTTAGATCTAAACTGTAAGAAGAGTCATAGAACACATCTCATTCCAGTGTCCAAACCGACCTGATCTGCAAAAGGTTCTGAAAGTGTATCAGCTTGATGATAACTTTGCTATCATCTAACAGTCTTTAGGCCCAGTTTTTGTGTCCAGCGAGCCTGGCAATGAGGAGGCCATGGTCACCACTGGGGAGAGCTGTTTGGGAGAGCGACTGAGATAGAACAGGGAGTGCAGGCAGTCTGAGGGCACAGGTACAACACCGAGACAGCGAGCTGAGACTCCAGCTCCAGATACCTCCATGGATTAAGGTGAAGTGTAAATGAGGAGAGCAAAGTACAGACTAGAGGCAAATGTGGTAGAAGGAAATTTGTGGCCTGTGTGTCTGGCAAGGCAGAGATATAGCTCTGTTTACCTGCTGAGAACAGAGCAGCAGTAGACAGAGACAGGCGAGAAAAGCAATGATTAATGGAGTGTGAGACACCAAAGACTGTCAAAGGGAAGTGTAGGATCTCCAATCTTCTTTCCAGGACTCAGTGAATTCTTTATTGGCAACTGGATGACTTAATTGAGCTCTCTGATTTCATTGATGCCCACAAAAAGAGATAAGCACATGTTAAATTCTAGGCTAGCCCCAGCTGATTTCTCTTCTTGCAGTTGCTGAAGAAATAAAAGCAAAATGATAGTGATTGATTTCAGTCCTCTCAGGAGGCCTGGCTGACACTGATAATGCAGGTGGTTCTATAATTACTCTGGGAGTCCTCAAGCCAGAGCTCCCCGGAATCAAGTTTTAGACAGTCTCACAAGATTGTAACTCTTCATAGGGTCTGAGTTGTCCCCCCAGCACACACACACCTCTGGGAAAGCACACCCATTAGGCACACCAGCAAGCTCTTCAAATCTGCAGGCTTCTTAATGGAGCGGTGCAGTAAAGATATGATTAACAGGCCTG
This sequence comes from Dolichotis patagonum, assembly GCA_004027295.1. NCBI lineage: Eukaryota > Metazoa > Chordata > Mammalia > Rodentia > Caviidae > Dolichotis > Dolichotis patagonum. Next base: position 29,889 of record PVJX010005901.1, on the reverse strand, counting down.
TTTCTACTAATAGGCATTCCATGGTTGCTCTTCTGACTACAAATCCAGTAATGTCCCAGTTTCCTCAGGATCTCTGCAAATCACTATGACCAGGATCCTCTCTCTCTCTCTCTCTCTCTGTATAAGTCTGTCTGTCTGTCTGTCTGTCTCTGTCACCTCTGCAATCTCGAAATCTGTAAGTGATGAAAACAAGAGAACCATTTGTTCATTCATTCATTGATCCATTCATTCATTTATTCATTCACAAAGTACTGCCAGGCACCAAATAAGCCCCAGGGACACATAGATGAAGAAAGCATAGAGTTTCCAAAGATCACAACGTGCAATGTACAGATCAATGCTCCCGACAGAACAGGAGCTTCCCAAAACCATAGGAGCCCTGACAATGTCTAAAACATACTATGCCTGGTGCCCTTCCTTGGAAGCCTTCTTTGACTTTACTTATTCCTCCTCCTTTCACTAAGTTTATAATTCTTCACTATCAATTAGTGTTTTATGGTACAAATAATAGAAAAAATAATGCATCAAATTTAAGTAATGTGTACATGTTTTGTTGCATGGCACAGAAATCTTCCTGGTTTCCTGAGCCTAATTCTGATTTCTAGTTTCTGTTTTAGGTTTTGATTTCAGTCCATCTCAAACTCCGAGAAGCAAAGGGACTAGTATTTTCCAGAGGACAAGAGAGAGAGAGAATAGGAGGCAACTCCACAAAATTTTCAACACATTCTCCATCACATCTCACTGACCTGAAATGAACCAAGGGATCATTATGAAACCAATGGTGGTGGCCACGCATGACTGATTCAGGCCTGGGCCGCCCACACCAATGATTGTGCGGTGACAAGTAATTGGGGTGAAGTTAATAACAGCACATTCCTGGAGCTGAGGGCCATGGTGTTCTTCAAGATCTTGTGGCTGCCAGGTAAGGGAGGGATAGAGAATGGATACCAGGTGGTCCCTGGCTGACGGCGTGAGCACAGTGTGAGAACAGAAACATCCACTATTGCTCCAAACCCGACTGGACTGGAAAATATCCCTCGCTTCTGGAAACAAAATCTCCAAAGCTCCGGGCTCCAGCCCCAGAACAGGAGAGACCTGGAGGCTGGGGTCCCCTCACACTGACCCTCCCATCACACTCCTATTCTCAAAGGTAACTGAGGTATTCATTCCAAGCAATGTTGACAGGCAGAACTGAAACATAAATCACTTATCCCCAGACTTTAGCTGTTGCTCCATGTCTATGGAGAATTGATTCCAAGGCTCCCCACAAAGACCCTAAATCACAGGTGCTCACATTGCTTGCAGCGTTTGCACACAGTCTGCACACGCATCTGTATACTTTAAATCATCTTGAGTTATGCGACCTAATGCAATGCAAATACTATATGAATATGAGTTCAACTGTATTCTTAGAAAATAATACAAGAAAAAACTCTGTACATGTTCAGTACAGAAAGTTTTTTCCCAAATATTTTCAATATGCAGCTCATGGAATTCATAGATTTGGAATCCACAGATGAAGAAAGTCGATTGTATTCTATGTATTGCTGATAGCTTGACCTCTAAGATGGAATGAAACATTTTCCACATTGCATCAGTGAGAGAGCTGCTTTTTATTCTGTGTTACACAGTATTTCTCACAGGGCAAAGAGACAGTTTCAGAATCAGTCACCTTCCTTTGTCTTGTTTTTGTATAAAGGCAAAAGCAAAGACTCCTTCTCAGAAGGCAGCAATTTCTCACGAGGAAGGGCTGAAGCCGGGTTATGGTATTTCCAGAAAGGCCCACACGACTCATCCGGGAGGAGGCGGGACACTGAGCAGCACCCTGGCCTCTCCATGGACAGAGACAGAAGAGGGGACTCAGTGGTAGGAACCAAAGAGGTTTCCCAGGCAAGGACACAGACCCTTGGGTCATTTTCCAGATGGTTTCATTTGCCCCCCTACCTGAAGGGAGCTCTTGTGAGGAAGCAAGCCAGGGGCAAAGACATGATTCAGCCCCAGACTTCCATTTTCAAAATCTAGAGTCAGCATAAAGCCACTGTCTCCTCCATGACCCCTTTGCTGAAGGAATAATGCGGGGCAGGAGGCACAGATAAAAAGACCGTGGGAAGTGCTTAGGCAGAGCCTGTGATAGTCACAGCCCCGACACTCGGATTTGCCACCCAGAGTGAATAACATGCTCTACAGCAAGGTGTCAAAGGCTGCTCCAGAGGGACTCATGGTGCAGACACAAGGCCAGCGCTGGATCCAGCCTGGGAGTAGGAACTCTGCCCAGAGGCTCCCTGACACCCGGCACTGAATTCCCCATGTCAGCTCCTGCACTGGAGATGGACGTCGTGTGGCCTCATGATTTGCAGCCCGGAGAGGTTGCAGCAGCAGCAGGGGAGACTGAGAGGCTCTGTGTCTGCTGCATGCACTGCCTCCCAGTGTGTGCCCCTGTGCCCCCTCCACTCTCTCCTGCACGCGCAGGCACGGGCACAGGCACACAGTTACACACACCCACGTACAGCCACACACCCACAAACAAGGGTGCACATCCACATGCACACACCCACACAAGCACACACATCCACAAAACACACGCTCACAGACACACTCACCCACACACAAACCTTCAAACATATGTCCACGTGCACACACTCCCACACACACACACTCACGTATTTCTGCACACTATACTCACACACAGTCCTGCTCACATATTCTCCTACCTGTGGACACACATATAAGGTGCAATCCTAAAACAAAGGCAATGTTTACATTTTTTAAAAAATAATTATGGTGAAAGATACATTGGCGTGAATCCCTCTCAACCTTCTCCTCATTTCAAACACACTCCTCCCTTCATTCTCACTCCTTTCTGAAGCACCTCTGGAGTGGTCTGTTGTACCATTGGCTGTGCTTTTGAGGCTGTCTCAATCAATTCGAAACATTTCCCTTTCATGATCATTTTAACTTTGGGGAAGAGCTAGAAATCACACAGTGCCATGCGCATGGACTAAGATGGATAAAGACACAGAGTCATGTGTTTATTTGACAGAATTGCCACAAATATTTGACCACTGAATACTGTGCATGTTTAAATTAAAAAATTCATTGCAGTAAAAGACCCATTGTCATTAATCTGCCTCAAAGTACTCCAAATATCTCCCTCTTCCAATACCCTTATCCCATTATACTTGACAATATGTCTTCTACTGTAATACATTTATTTAAATTTAAACATTCACCATGTTTTTGGATTGCCTTTTGTGCTCATTCACTCATGCAACACCTATGCTAATTTGTTGTACTAGCTTCCTGTCCCTTAGTCTGTCTGAGCACATGGATTACCCTGCCAAGTCTCTTGGCTCTTAGCAAAAAGGAGCAAAATGAGCACAGCTCGCTGTGCTGGCACACACCTATAATCCCCACACTTTGGGAGCAGAAGCAGGAGAATCAGGAGAATTAGCAACTGAATTATACTCTGTCCCAAAAATATATATATCTAATTTAAAAAAGGTTTCTTGGTGACTTTCTCATCTCATGGATGAGAAATATTCAACACCCACAATTTAAAGGAAGAAAGGGTTATTTTGGTTTGCAGTTTGTGGAAGTTCTAGGCCATAATTGGGTTTTCTAGGGATTTAGCTTAGTGCCACAGTGGCTACCTGGCAAGCACAAGATCCTGTGTTCAGTTCTTGGCAGAGAGGAAGAAAGAAAGAAAGAAAGAAAGAAAGAAAGAAAGAAAGAAAGAAAGAAAGAAAGAAAGAAAGAAAGAAAGAAAGAAAGAAAGAAAAGAGAAAAAAAGAAAAGAAAATATGATTAGTGCAGGGCAGCATGGCAGAGGGACATGGTGGAAGAGAAACAGTCCATGGCATGGCAGGCCAGAAGCAGACAGAGATCAAGGAAGGAGGAGGGCAATAGACCTTCCAGGCCCTGCTCCTAGTGACCTACCTCCTCCAACCAGGCTCCACTTCTCAACATCGCATTTAGCTATAAACTCATCAGTGGACTAAGCCAGTGATGAGAATCACACTCCCATGAGCCAATTACCTCCCCAAAGACCTACCTATGAGCACATGTTGTTTTGGGGGACATCTAGATAGAAACCATAACAAAACAGTGGGTATATTGTTCTATAGCTCAGTGCAAAGGCTCTGAGTTCAATCTCCAGTACAAAAACAAAACTTCTGATTGCTATATTGAAGGGAAGAATTCATAGTGTTCAGTACCCAGAAAAACTACTAACTGTGTCTCACTCATTTTAAGATATTCTGAGAATCTGCTATGAATAAATGGCCATCAGATGGGAGCAAATATGGCTATCAAGGAACAATAAGTGCTAACTGCATAACTGTACAGTTTCAATGCATGGAGGAGGAGGATACATGCATTGGAATTAAGTGAAGATACCACAGGCAGAAACTGCGTACAAAGACAGGCAACTCTCTCTGATACAACAGGCACTGCTCCCACTTAGCCCTTATAATTCACCCTCTAAAAAGCTGTGCTTGGTTATTCTTATTTCACAAGCAAAGAACTCAAGATGGAAGGGAACTGCTGAGATGGCAAGGCAGGGAGAAACATCAGTCTTCAGCTTTTCACCATGAGAATGAGCCCTTCTGGCTTTCCTGCAGAGGAGGAATTGGGCTCAACATTTAAGGACAAACAGGAATGACCTGGGGGTCCCCAGAGGCCCCAGCAGCATGGAGCACACGTGGCCATGTCCAGCGTGACACTTTGGGGACACCTGCAGTTTGTCTGCTTTGGATGTGCAAGGAATGCAGGGACAGTAAAGGATACACACAGCCCACAGGGCACTCAGGCATTGCTGTCCTGGGGTTTTGCTCCAGGACTGAGAAACTGCTCAGCACAAATTGCAGCAAATGTATTTGCCTTGTTTGTTAAGAATAGTTTTCCAGTACCGTGTGTTGAACTGATAGCCTTTGCACTGAGCTACACCCCCAATCCTTTCTTTTCTTTCTTTCTTTTTCTTTCTTACTGCTTGCTTTTGAAACTGGGTCTCACTAAGCCACCCCACAACTGAGCTTGGAGTTGTGACCTTCCTGCCTCAGCCTCCCACAGTTCTAGGACTCCAGGTATGCACCACCATGTCCAGCTTGTTGAGCACTGTTCCGGGCAGCCTACCTGTCAGTAGAAAACCCCCAAACTCTCCTATCCTACTGCACTGTGCTCTGCATTGCATGTCCAGCAAAACCCCTAAAATATTTGACCATTCCCTTACAGAGCAAGCACTCTGAGTCCTTTTATTCTGCACTTTCTGGAGCCAACTCCACCTCTCTTCCATATCACACTGCAGACCCTCAGCCTCTGCCTGGCCCAGTGTAATTGTAGCTTCTCCTTCTCAACCCTGGGCTCGCCAGCTTGGCAACAGCATTTCCTGAAGGAGCCAACAGAGTGGGCTATGTGGAAATGAGGTTGAGGCCACCTTATTTCCCTGATTGAAGCTCCTTCAGGACTCACTATCAGAAGGAAATTAATGACACAATAGTGATTTTAATGTGTTACCAGGCAAAAGACCACCAGGGAGGTTAGCCTAAAGGGGCAGCCATAGGCAGAAGAGGCTGGCTTGTTGCTTCATGTTTGGGGACCCCATGCGTTTAGAAACCCTGGGGGAGGTTCAAGAATGGTGAGCCATGGAGTTGACCCAAAGCAAGAACCTTGAGCACTCTGCAATTCCAGGCCCAGGGCTGCAAGCACTGCATCTCCACACTCCTGGCCTGGGACCTGCTGCAGCACAAGTGTGCCTGTCCCCTGGGGCCTCGGGTCCCCTGGGGCCTCCTTGATCCTTAAATCTGTGATGCATCTTCCCCTGCTCCAACCACATCAGTGGGTCCTCTCTCCATCTCCTTCTCCCGCTCTCTTTCTCTCCCCCATGTCTGTTGCCCGTTCCTTTGATTACAAATTCCTCTAAGGCAGAAGGCCCTAGAGAAGGTTCCTTCCTAGAAAATGAGACCATGCCCATTAGAGAAATGGGAATCAAGTCCAATTTCCTGGTAGGCCCAGGCAGGTGGAAAACATCTCTAAAAGCCTGCAGCAGAGGTGTCTATGATTCACAGAATAATGTCGGCACCCAACACAGGAGCCTTCGTCCCTTACCAAGAACAGTGAGGGAACATGAGCTTCAGGGCGATTGCTCTGTAATGGGATTCGGCACTCAGTGCCATGGGCTTTCCAAGTTCAAAAGAAAAGATTAGGCCCCAAGGGTAAAAGAAAGCAGTCTCTATTTATTAGTAAGAGGGAATGATCCTTCCTCCATCTCCTGCCCTGCCAGACACCAGCTTTCCAGAGTGACTTCCACCCGCACTTGGCGGAGCCTCCCCTACCACAGAGTCCAGCCACTGCCCTCGTGTGTTTGTGCTTGCATCTGGCTCAACTTGGTCCTGAAGCCCCTACTCTGAGCAGGATGCTCTGCTAGGTGCTGGGCTGCAGGATCAGATGAAACTTCATCTCTGGCCTCCAGCAGGGCCAGCCCTAACTGAAGGCAGCAAGCATTGATGGCTGATGGATAGATGGCTTTGTAAGAAGTCTCAGATCTAGTGGGTGAATAATATCTTCCCTCCAGGCCATACCAGCCACCTTTAAATCTTAGCTCGCCAATCACTTACTCCAGGGATCCCTGCTGCTGCCTCCACCATAGGGAGGGTGAGGCAGGCACCCAGAGCCTGTGTCCCGTAGGGAAGGAAGAAATGGCTGGATGGCTACAGCAGGGAGTGTATAGTCTTTGAGGAATTGAGGCACATTTGGGGGCCCTTTCTCTTAATTCCTCTTACATCACAGTGTAAAACCCCAAGAGCTTCGAGAGCACTGCCTCAGTTTTTCTGGCCTGGTACCCATAAAATATGGTCAAGGACAATCATCACCACTTTGCAAATGGGGAACCTGAGGCTTGGAGACTAAGTGGCTTCACGGATTCACGCAGCAAGGCATGATGGGGCCAGGGAATGTGCCAGGCTCTTTCCAGTCTTCAACTGCATCTTCAACTGTCCTAGATGTCCAGTTTTCTCGTGGCTCATTTCTTTTCTGTGGTGTGAAAAGGATGCTTTCTCATGAATATGAAGCTGGGTGTGTGATCCTGGGGTAAGGAAGCAGGCTGCTGTGCATGAGGAGACCCTGATGTCCCCTGAGTCCCTCACCCAGAGCAGCCACCTTGGCCAAGACCCTACGGCAGGAGGCAGGGGGTAGCGGCTGCTCCAGCAGTTTGGCCACAGAGCAGCGGTCTCACCTCCCACTTGCCGGCCTCACTGCAAGGTCTGTCTGAGGAGTATTTGGAAACGAATTGGGCCAATCCACTGGCACAAAGCCTGGAACACAGCAGGCATACATAGCAGGTATGATCAAAATACACGGTGAATGACTGAGTCAAACAGCTATTACAGTGAAAAGCACACTGCCACGCATCACTGCCCTCAAATCCCTCCCTTTCACATTGAATACAACACTGCATGACATCCTAGTCGCTTTCTGCAGCAACTCTTGAGTCCTCCTTTCTGGGGGTCTTCACCAGGTGTGATAAAAAATATAGTGACTGCTGTCGTCCAGTGCCATCCAAAGAGGGATGTCTCATAAAAATACGATGCTGCGCCCTCACCCACCTTAGTCACTGGATCTGGGCCTATGCAGCTCCCAGTTCTTCCCCAGTATCTCCATGACTATAAAAGGGAAATGTTTCCAATCCATACAGGACATGGAGGCAGCCAGGACAGTGCAACTAAAGACCCTCAGGAAAGAGGACTGCAGAGCTGCTGCAGGAAGCAGCCAGGACGATGGGACCAGTATGTTGAAAGTGAGGGGAGGATTTTGAGGGGGGTTCATGGCAGCATGTCTCTCACTGTATTATTTTAAAAATTCCAACCTTCACTATAGTTTTTGATCACGTCTGGTTGGCGGTGGCTGGCCATGGAACCAGAAGTTCTCAGCATAGCAAATCACGCCTCGTCTAAGATCACAAAACTGGGTAATGACAGACACAGGTTCCCTGAATTCAGACAGGCCATCTTCCCACTGGCTTTGCCCATTCAGGTCGGTGACCATGTGGCTGTGGAATCAGATGTCACCAGTGGGGAGGTTTCTCTGTTTTCTCACAGTTATGGGGAGGAACCCCAGTCTGCTGTTCAGGAAGCATCAGCCAGAGACAATGACAAGCACTTCCCAGCCCCACAGGCAGCCTCTCTGAGCACCGGGCCAGCCGAGAGGTGGCGTGCTCATGTCCATAAACTAGGAAGTTCTGGTATATATATTTGCAGCCTTTGAGAACATGTGGTTCTCAACCTCCCAGCACCTTTGAAGTGTTCACTGTCCTTGTGGTCAATGGACCAAATGGTGGAGATGCAAAGACAGACAACTGCAGGTCACACCTCACCATCTCCCAGTGAGATCTTAGCCTTCCGCATAGAGCTAGTTGCTGAGTTCCTTATAGAGGTCATTGCTTCTCCTTCCCTTGCATGTCCCCAGGGACAGAAACTCTCCTGGGAACACAGCATGGAATGGACTCGGGGACTTGTTTTCTATACATCAGGTTACTTACATCAGCTTGCCAGCCCAAGTTTCTCTCTTTAGGAAGAATCCTCTTCTCTTCCTTAGTCTGCAGAATAAGGTAGGACTGAGAGGTGGGCTATAGTCACAAATCATCAGAAACCAAAAGGAACCTACAAATATCATCTTCCATTGCCTTACTAGACTGCAAACCTCTCTAGAGAATTTCTTTATGCCTTAATCTTTAAAGCAGTATTTGCCAAGCTCTTATAAATAGAGGACTGTTTGCTAAGTACATTTACATCCATTATTGTTTAATGCTTACAACCCTCTTGTGAGAGAAAAAGAAATAGTCCCATTTAGTAGACAGAAAACAAAGGCACAAAGGTAGCAAAAGATCTACCCAATGTGACACTGTGGAGACGACAAATATGGATTCTCAGCCAGGTTTACAAGTTTTACTGTAATTGACTCGTGTGCCCTAAAATATGCATGTGCATATCTACACACACGTTATCCCGGCACCTAGAAATCCATGTTGAATCAATCCTGCTCAAAGAAAAATTAATCATACTGAACTTTCTGCAGGTTCCTGGCATTGTTGCATGCACCGGGGATAGCAGAACTGAGTGGTTATAGGCAAAAGATGAACAGTGGGGCTCTTTTCATCCACTCTTGTCCAAATTGCTACCCTCTCTGTGCCTCAGTTTCATTACTAAAAAAATGCTTGATAGCAACTGTGCATACCCACTAGCACTGTGGTTAAAATGAAATTAATTAATATAGCAAGCTAAGGCAAACAGTGCTTGGGACATGGTTTGACTCATCAAATATAAAATACTGCTACCATGCACCAAGCAGTCAACATACATCAGCAGTTCTACCTCTTTCAACAACCTGCAGAGGGTAACATCAGCCCCATTTTTTACCACAAGGAAGTTAACACCTTGGAAATTTAACTGACAAACACTTGGGGGCAGAGGGAAAGTGAAGAATGCTTTGGAACTGTGTTATGTGAGAAAACAAGACTTCCAGTTCTGGTCACCAGCAGAAAAGCACTCAGCATTTAGGTGACGATGCCTGGGAAAGAACTCTAAGATCTCTGAGCTGAGCCCTCCTTCTCCAGAGATCTTTGCTAATCTCCATATCCCTGTCTTGGCTCTGTAGCTGTGTCTTGCTCTGAAGGCCTCTTTTGAAAATCTGAGTTTGAGAAACAGTTCCTCCAGGAGCCTCTGCTCTTCTGTCTGGTTTCAATAACTTATTTCCAATCTGCTCCCTGTGTTAACACCCTTTCCAATCATCTGGTATTTATTCTCATTAGTAATGAAAGCACCAGCAAATCCCATTCTCCACGCTAACCTGAACATCTGGAACCAAAAGCATATCAAATTCATTCATTTTAATGTGCACATTTCAAATTATGGATTTATGGCTATCTATCTTATAATGCCTCAAGAGGTTCAGGCAGGTCCTCATCACAAAAAAAAACCCTTTGGAAACTGCCTTCAAACACCTGCTACCTTCTGGGTGCTATATCATTATCATTATCATCATCATCATCATCACAATCACTGTTGAGCCCCTACCTTATTATCTCTGCTCTTAAAACTTGAGATAACTTTTATATTTTGAAGTCAATGAGTGCTGATGTATCCATTTATAAACATTTTCAATACAAAACATACTCCACTGCCCATTATATTAGTGTCCTTCGCTATCTCCCAACATTGATGATCACTGATCTGATTTCTGTCACTATAATTTTGTTGTGTCTAAAATATCACATACAGGTGGTGGGGATTTAGCTCAGAAGCATAAGTGCCTGCCTGGCAAGTGCAAGATTGTGAGTTCGATCCCCAGTACCAAAAAACTGAATAAATAATTAAAATAAACTATCACATACAAGCAATCATAGTGGATTTGATCTTTTATGTCCCTTAGAACAATGCTCCTGAAATTTATCTCTTTAGAAATATGAATTCTTAATCCTCACTGGGCTTCAGAATCTTGAGGCATTTAAAAATTATTCAGCCCTATAGTCTCACATCCCTGAAAGTCAAATTCATCTCATTTAGAATGAAAAGAATTGTGTTAATCATCTTTCTGTAGCAGCACAATTTTTGATAGCTAAATCTTGGAAGCAACCAAAGTGCCCATCAACTGCAGAGTGGATGAAAAAGATGTGGTATTTTTATACAATGGAATACTACTCAGCTATAAAAAGGATGATCTTGAGGCCTTTATCAGTAAATGGAGGCAACTTGAGAATATCCTCATTAGTGAAATAAACAACACTCACATTAGTAAATATCACATTGTCTCTGTAGCGTAAAAAATAATAAGAACAGACAGAATAATGGTAATCAAAAAGTATAATAGATATAATAGATATTGTAAAAGTGAAAGGGAAGGAAAGTTCTCTAAAGGCTGTAATGGTATGTATAGTGTGTAAAATAGATGACCATATTACTAAGTTTTTGGTAGATCATTGAACAGAAGAGTCTATACTGTCAATGTTTGAGTGTCTAGCCACTTTTTATGCTTTGACTCTGTAACTTTAACAACTATTGTTAACAATATGTAATGTATCAACTAGCGATTTTATGATGTTATTTTTTTGAACTCTGTATCTTACTTTTCTTCTTGTTTTTTCTATTTTGTCTTTTTTTAATTTTCTTTTCTTTCTCTCTTAAAATAAAATAAAAAATAAAACCTTCAAAAAAATCATCTCTCTGGTTGTTAGAACACAATTCCAGACATACACAATTTAAAGGAGGAGATATTTAATTTGGCTTATGGTTTCTGGTGGTTCAGTCCATGGTTGCCTGGCTCCAAGGTGGGAACACCATAGTAGAAGGGTGTGGTGGAGCAAAGCTACTTGGTTCATGGTGGTTGGGAAGCAGAGAAACTGCCAGAGAGAAAGAGGCAAGGAACCAGGCATGGACACCAAGGCTACTTCTCCGTGATACACCCAGAAGGCCCACTGATCCTCAGGAGGGGGACCCCAAAGTCGGTCAAGCTAACACTGCACATCAACAAGCACAGGAAGGTTTATTTTAAAAGTTCCCCAAGTGCAGTAACATAGGCGATGACGTGGATGACTTCAAATATAGTGGTGACATTTTAGTTATAACACCATGGGTCTGATTCATGAAAGAAAAATTGATCACTTGTACATAAATAAGATTTAAAATTTCTATTCTTAAAGATCATGGTTAAAAATAATGCCAAGAAAATGAAAATACAAGCCACAAAGAGAGAAAATATTTGCAAAAAATATATCTGATAAAAAAATCCAAAACACTAAAACTCAGCAATAAGAAGTTCACTGATTAAAAAGTGAACCAAAGACCTTAACAGACACTTTGCTGAAGACATACAGATGGCATATAAGCATATGAAAAGATGTTCACTATCCTATGTCATCCCAGAAATACAAGTAAGAAAAAAGATTTTATTGTGCACTTTTAAGACTGGCCAAACTCCAGGGCACTGACAGGATGTGGAGCAATAAAAACTCTTGTTGATCACAAGTGGGAATGTGAAACAGCACCGCCACCTTAGAAGACAGCTGGGTAGCTTCTCACAAAACTTCACTCTTACTACGTGATCCAACCATTCTGTAACTTGCTACTTACCCAAAGGTGTGGAGAAGTTATGAACACACAAACATCTGAACATGGATACTTACAGCTGCATATTCATAATTGCTAAAATTCAGAAGAATCAGTATATCCTTCAGTAGATAAATGGGTCGATGGGCTGTGGTATTCCCAGACAATGAGTGTTATGCAGGGATTAAAACAACTGAGCTCGCAAGCCATGGGGACATAAATGAAACTGACAGGTATAATTGTGCAAGTTTACTGAGGTAAGAGGTCAATCTAAAGGCTGCACACTGTAGAATTCCAACTACCGGTTATTTTGGAAATGACAAAACCAGGGAGACAGTAACAAATAAATTGATTTAAAAAATAAGAACACACAGCAGTTCACCAGGCATAGGCCAAATAGGCAGAGTAGAGATTATCTTACAGCTGTAAAGTTACACCAAAGGACAGAAGACTGGCAGACGCGTGTCATTATATATTCGTCCAAACCCATAAAATGCAAAAGACCAAGCATAAATGCTAATCGAAACTACAGATCCTGGGTGACAGTACCGTATCAACTACAATAAACCCCACCCCAGCTACAGATGTTGATGTAGGGGAAGTTATGCACACGCAGAGGTGGAGAGCGATTACATGGGAAATCTGTAACTGCTGCCTGAGTCTGCCATGATTCTAAAGTTGCCTTTACCAAATAAAGTCTATTTAAGAAAACAAACCCCCAGCTACGCTGGTTTGAGAACCAGCAGCCACTATCACAGTCTTCTGTCAGTTTACATATATAGACTCCGCTCCTCACCAGGAACCAGCCCGGTGTTACTATCTCATTCGTAAGTGCGGAAAGCAAGGCCTTAAAAGGCTCAGTGTCTGACCCAAGATCACACAAGCAGAGCCTGGAGAAGTGGGACTCAAACTTGCCTTGTCTTCTTACACAGCCCATGCTCTCTGCCCTGTACCGCTTCAGATATAGGAGAAATCCCCTGCGGTAACAACCAAGCACTTTTTGCACTCAAAGAAGGCCAAGGAAAAATTTTAATTTAAAAAAAAAAACTTGCTGCTATTATTTGGCTGGAGGTGGGCGAAGCATCTGAACAATCTCCACAGCATGAGAACTATGCATCATGCCCCAGCAGTGGAGACAGTGCTGAGAAAAAATTGATCAAACTCTCAGTGTGTAGAGAGGGGATCACTTTTGGGGGAAACCAGCTTGATAAATTTCAGCCCAAAGGGTGAGTTGAAGAATACCAAAGACTTCTGACCACAGACTTAGAATAAAAACAACCCCATAATGAGAACTCCGGGAAGCCGGTGCTGTCCGACAAGCAGCCTAGTCCTAGGTCGGATGGACCAGAACAATGAGAAGGACTTCCAGCCTTGGCTTCAGCGCACACTGCTGGCTGGCCTGTCCAGAACCGAGTCCTTGGCACTGCTTAGTGTGTCCTATGGGAAGCAGCAGGGCTCTGACGACCTCTCTGACAGCAGAGCTTGTCAGAAGGAAGCATGAGCTCCACAGACATCTGAGAATAAAGAGCAGTTTATTTTTAGTTCACTAGCAACCCAGGAAGCTGTTGTTATCAAGGTACATTTGAATTCTTTGAAATTAGAAATGCCATTGTCTTCGACAGCCTTTGCACGAAGCTGGGCTTTAGGAATCCAATGACACGCTGTGTTTTTGTGTCACATGGTAGGATGGCACACTAGCTTTTGCAATGCTGGCCAGAGGCATGTCAACAGAAGCCCATTTTATTATGTGAACAGTCGCATGGTGGCTGACTTACAGGGTGGCTGCGGTGACTGCGACATGTCCACACTTCCCACAGGACACCTAGAAATCACTGGATGAGTCAGGCAGGCTGACAGAGTTCCGATGCAAAGGTATCTGTAGATGTCCAGGAACCGATGCCAAAGTCTCTCCCAGCATGACCCCTCAATGGTAATCCCCAAAACCACTGAAGAGCCCATGAAAAGACCAGATTCCTAAGCATCTCCCAGAACCTGTGGTCCATGGGAACCAGCAAGGGCTAGGATGACTTTGCCAAGGTCACTCCTCCAGCAAGCTTTGTGGAGACACTTTCTGAGTCTCCAGGACTGCAGAGGGCACCACACTCTACAGGAACTATGATTTTACTATGCTGACTTTCAAGTTAGGAATTAGGCCCTGTGAGACATAGACAATAACTAATAAGAAAATAGAACAACCATAAAAACCAAGATGGAACAAAAATAATAGGTGTTCACGACAAGAATAAAAAAAAAATAACCATCAGGGATCACCAGTCTTCCCTTTGGAGCTACTGACTAGCGAACTAAGGGTCTCTCGCTGGAGGCACTTATGCTATGCCCAGCAATCTGATAACCAAGACATCCGCTGAGTGAATAGTGGCAGCTGAAAAGACAGGGATGCTCTGGACATAGAAATGATTCCAGTCTTGGCCGGACAGGGCTTCATGGTGAAAGATTTCATCATCATTTTCAGCATGGCACACAATTTAAAAGTATGAACAGTATAATTGTGGGCCTTTTAAAAAATTATAGTATGGAGGGTTGAATCCAGGGCTTTTGCGTTGAGCTATATCCACAGCCTTTCTTAATTAACTATTTTTTGTAATTTTGAGATAGGCACTCACTACGTTGCCCAGGCTGGGAGTTTCCACGTGAGACCCTCTTGCGTTGGTCTCCCAGGTTCCTGGGATCACAAGCACCCCCTGATACTAGGATTGTGTGCACCATCACACTTGGCTTGGAGCTTCTACTCAGTGCTTTGGAAACATAGCTGATGTGGGTAACCGAAACCTCAGTAAGGAAAAGTCTCGACAGGGGAAACTACTGTGTTACATGCTGCAAGATATGGGTGCTGCAAAGTCACTGCTCTGATGTCGGGTCTGGGAGCCTGACATCGAGGTGCCACCGGGGTGGGTTCCTTCCGAGGATGATGCGGAGAATCTGTGCCGTGCCTCTCCCTCGGCTTCTGGTAGCTGCGGACCTGTGGCTGGTGGTGTCTGTCCTGACCTGGGCCTTCATGGAATTTGGAAATTCTCCCATCTTACAAAAATGTCGCTCATACTAGATTTGGGGCCCCACACTCCAATGGACCTCACCCTAACTTAATCACATTTGCCATGACTCTAGTCCCAAACAAGATGGCATTTGAAGTCCTAGGGTTGGAGCATCAGTGTGGGAATTTAGGGGTCGGTGCACAATGGATCCGTCACTGGCTGGCATCAGTGCAGCCCATAGCTTGGCAGACCTAGTGAGAAAAGCAGCAACTCACAGGGCAGGCCTTGGGCAACCCAGCCCAGCACCCAGCCCCGGAAGGAAGGGAACCACAGGAGTGCAAGCCCCTTTCCCCACTCTGCATTCAGTACCATTTCTGTGTCTCACTAACCCCACGTGTGGGGAGACCTAAGAGAAAGAAGAGCAGCCCTGGGGGACATTAGAAAGAGGACGCACCGTTGCCAGGGCTTCCAGGCCACCTTTTACCCCGTCACCGGACCCGGTGACCACAGCAAATGCCAGAGATGACATTCACCACCACAACGCTCTGTAAGCTGGGCCTCATCCCCAAAGATGTTAGCTATTTCAAACACCAAATAAGACTCGACGTCAGTCAATAACACACTCTTCTGCCTGACGAATTTTTTAAAAATGGTTTCTGCTCCTTCTGCCACTTTCCTTACATTCAGTTTTCTCAGAAAAGGGCACAGCCGAAAGCCAAGCGTTGTATTCTGTGCATGTAAAACAGCGCACTGGTGTCATGGACGTAATGCAAACAGAAAAGGAAAGAAAAAACTTACAACTGTTGTTAAGCGGGCTACACACATCGGGACTGCAAATATTTACGGAACTCCAAATATGCATAGCACAAAACATGACCTTTCTTTTTTTTTTAAGAGAAAAATACATTTCAAGCCGAGGAGAAACGTGTGAGTGGTATCTGCACACGGAGGCGTCTTCCACGCGCTCTTGTTTTGTCTATTAGGAAACGAGGTGATTTACCGTTTTGGGTGCACGCAGCCCCAGTGAGCGCTGACGCTGTGATTTAGACGGCCCTGTGCTCCTGGGTGACACCTGTCACGTGTCTCCGATTCCCCCAGGGCCTGTGCCACGCCCTGGCTACTCTGCCCACTCCCCTGGAGTGGACAGGGGCAGCTGCTGACCCCCAGCCTTCGGAAGCGCGATGCGCGAGGGTTCCCCTCCTCTCCTGGTTATGACAGCACTCTTCCCGAAGAACACCACACGAGCCTGACTGACAGAGGCCTCTGTGCTCCTCCCAGCCCGCTCAGCACAGCCAGGATCCCGGGAAGGAAGAAGAGTGCAGGGCGCCAGACTCAGGAGGACTCTCTCAAAGCCATGTGTGCCTACACCTTGCTTTTTAAATTTTTTCTATTTGCAGTCCATAGCATTCTCGTGCATTCTAGAGAGTATGCACATGAACTCAGTGTATCTTAATTCTTTTTATTCCCCTTTCCCCTTCCCTCTCGCCATCTCTAAATCCCTTTCCCATGGGCAAAACTTCTATCTCCCTGTTTCCTGTTGTCTGTTTTGTTTTATTGAAATTATTTATGTTTTGGACAGGGATTTAGCTCAGCAGCATAACCGTCTGCTTTGCAAGCGTGAGGTTGTGAGTTAGATCCCCGGTGCAAAAAAAAAAAAAAAAAAGAAGAAATTATTTATGTTTTGAGTTTCTCATATAAGAGAGGTTATGTGATACTTAGGTTTGTGTGTCTGATTTATTTCACCTGACATTAAGGTCTCCTATAAATGACTCAAGTTTATTCTTCTTCATGGCAGAGTAGTACCCTGTTGTGTCAATATCACACCACTCATCCGTTGTTGGATATATAGGCTGCTGCCTAGATGTGGCTATTATATCCTCTGCTGCTGTAAGTGTGAGCACAAAGCACTCTCCTATGATGGGTGCGCCTTTTAGATTTTGCACGTGAGCTGCTACTCTTGCAGCAGAGTATCCCTCACCCAGTCACACTCAATGAAAATCTCAGTCTTTCTCTACTTGATTCAGCTCTAGCCCCCATCGTGCACCCCACAGGCTTCTAGGGCACCCTGAGCAGCCTTCACCAAGGAAACAGAGAGCCTGAGTCAGGATCTATTGTAACCTCATAGGGATGTGATGAGATTCGCTTCATACTACGGACATAGTGACAAGTTCGCTACCAACAGCTCCCCAGCCCTGAGGATGCCTCAGGGGCCAAGGAGCTCTCAGCACTCTGTGTGGCTTCATAGACAGTGAATTTGGGTAGAAATTGCTATGCAGTCAGAGAGGGCTAGGGCCCTCAAGTCAGCACAGAAGATGGGGCACAGGAGCAGTGCCTCTGGAAGTGAATCTGAAGACAGCCAGGCCTCAAGATGGAGACGCAATAGCCAGGCCTGTGAGCCTCCCAGTGCTAACCAACAGCTTCAGCTTGTATGTGATTAGCACCACCTGGTCTGTGGCCCAGGCAGGCATCAGATGCAGAGGTGGTGAGCAGACTATCCAGACCCATCCCTTCCCAAGAATGCCTTTGTTCTCTCCATGCACCCTTGCTATGTGACTCATTTCCCTATCCGATCGAAATTAGCTATGTGACTGTATTTGTAATCCTATAGGTCAATTGCAGTCTGACCCACATTGTACCAGGGTTGTGACTTTGCTGTATAAAATACCCCAGGTACAAAGCCTCAGTGGGCATCCCACTTGGAAACCCTCCTGAAAGACCAGGAGCTCTTCTTCCTCTCCTTATTTCCAGTAGAACTCTCTGAACCTCTTCCTTTGGTCTAGGACTTCCTTCCTCAGGGTCAGGAGCAGCACACATGACCTCTCACAGGTGACTACGTGGCTTTCCTCTGGGCAGGAGGCAAGAGGGCAGCTGGGAAAGACACTGGGGATGAACAGGATTTTGACCAGCGAAGCTGGAAACTGAAAGATTCCTGCAGAAGGAAAATAGGGGTGCGGATGTGGTGAAAAGAAGGCAGCCCAGGGAATGCAGCCGTCAGGCAAGGGTGAGCTGTGCTGGACACAGCTGCGGACAAAGGAGTCCAGAGGCCACACTGGTCTCAGCCTGCAGGGACTGGCTGTCACCACAGCCAGCTCGGCCCTTCAAAGTTGCCAATGTTCCCATCGTTTTGTTTCTAATTAGTGCAAGAGCTGAGCTCTGGAGCCTTAATCTTCCCCCTGTGCCTATGCTAACGACAGGATTGACTCTCAGCTGATAGGAAGGCAACTGTCTTGCACACGGACCATTCAGACTGTGCTCAGGGTTAATTTCTTCATCACACACTACACAGAGTTTCTTTATCCAGGCCTAATGAGACTCTTCAAAGGAAGGTGTGAGCTCCAGTGCACAGTCCCGAGGATTAAATGCACTAATTAAAAGGCTGTCCCGCCCGGGCCGCCCAGCTCCAAGGATCAGCAATGCCAAGAAGTCAATGAGGCTAAAAGTTCAAATTGGCAAGCGGAGCAAGGCGCGGAGCTCCCAGGCCGGGCTCATGGCCCGGCGCAGCGCCAGGCAGCCAGGCGCATCTCACTCGGAGACAAAACGCTTTCTGATGGCTGGGTGTAACTCATAATAACATAATTTTATTCTTAGACGCAATTTCCATTACTGGCCCTGTTTATTATCACATTATTTTCTCAATAGCAGCAATAAACACACTAAACTCTCCCTGTTCGCTCACATCTTTATTACTGTTCGCAGTCCTC
This sequence comes from Dolichotis patagonum, assembly GCA_004027295.1. Classification (NCBI taxonomy): domain Eukaryota; kingdom Metazoa; phylum Chordata; class Mammalia; order Rodentia; family Caviidae; genus Dolichotis; species Dolichotis patagonum. Next base: position 11,103 of record PVJX010005901.1, on the reverse strand, counting down.
TGGAAGGGGTAAGCGGTGAAGAATGGGCTCATTATCCTGGAGTCCCCGCGTCGTAGCTGGCGTCACCACCAGCCCAAGGCCCCACTCTGCAGCCTGGGAGGTGGCCCAGAACCTGCAGCTTGACCCAAAGGCCAGAGGAAAACCAGAACCAAACCAGGGAACAGGCGGTATCCAAGCCCATGGAATCCAAGTCTGCAGAGAAATTTCTACCCGTCTCTCTACTTGTGGTTTTGATCTAGCAGAAAAGATTTAAACAAACACTACCAGGGCATCCTTGAGCATGCAGAGGAGTGCTTTCTAATTGTGGGTCATGGCCTTTCAGTGGATTATAAAACAAAATGAGTGGGTCACGGCCAACATTCTGTGGGTGAAAAGATGAGAGCAAAGGCTGGGCGTGCGGTGGTAGAGCACTGTTAGCTTAGAAAGCTTGCTTATTCATCCACACTTTTTATACATGAGTTTTGGTGAGCCCCATTTTGGCAGCTTTAGTCACTCATGCTATGTCCCTTATCATTCTTGCCCTGCCTTCCCTCCATCCTCCCAGTAGCTTGGCCAGTGTGTGCTGGTGTGTACTTGTCTGTGTGTATCTGTGTGGGTTGAACTGCAATGATTTCTTCCGGAGGGCTGATGTCCAAAATGTATCAGGGAAATGCAATTTTACAATTTGAGCCTACAAAGAACAAGGGTCCAGTTGTGTAATAAAAGGAGCGATTAGCTTTGGCCTTGCAGAGACTCAGGGCTGAGTCGCAGCCCCTCCACCCCTGGGTGTGTCACCCACCTCTGTCCTAAGGATAGGCACGGAGCACCTGCTCTGCCCAGTGGGACATGCACAGTAGGAGAAGCAGAGGGCTGGAACCCAACCTGGCTGTGGCCGGGCTCTGAGACTTGCTCCCGAGGTAGGCAGAGCGATGGTCACTGTCTCTCATTCCATGTGGGTAATGACATCATTGTCCTCTCAGAGTTGTTAGGATTCATGAGATAAAAAGATATAAAAGTGCTTTGCAAGCGGAAAAGTGCTCATGAAAGCCGGTAGTTTCCCCTCATTACTGAGGTTATCAGGGAGGGAGGGCTGGTCCCGATGGACTCTGGGTGACTCTCAGAACTCCAGGCTGGGGTCACAGTCTGCATGCTAAGATGACAACACAGATGAGTGACACTGTCTCAGTCAGAAAGCCAAGGTCTGGGTGCGTCTCCCTGAGCCTCAGTGGCTCCTAGAGGGATTGGGGAGTTCAGGGGTCTGCAGTCCCTGGTGCTCATGGAGGCAGCAGGGCCTCTCCACAAGGAGATAAACTGAGGCGCAGACGGACGCGCAGCTTGAGACTGCCCGCTAACCGCAGCAGACCACCCACTCACAGGATCTTCTCTGCTACCCCAGGCTTTAAAAACCATTCCAGTCTGGTTTTGACCGAAACCCAGGAGGATGGTTCTCAAGCTTTGCCAAGAATCAAGGCCTTTGATACGACTTTCGGATTCAGGCTGCAGCGCTGCTCCGCAGGGCAGCCGTGCCCTCTGCAGGGTCTGAGCCTGCAAAGAACCAAGTGTGGCCCTCCCAATGTCAGGCTGGTTTCATGCAGTCCTCAGCAAGATGGTCCTCATGTTCCCACAGCTTAAAATTTCCCAGGAATGATGAGGCTGACAGAATCTGGGCCTAAGACCCCTACAGCTGGGTGAACCTGGGGCCAAGGACTCCACAGTCCACATTCTTCCTCAGTTCACTCTGATTCTTGCAGAACTATGGGGCAGTGCTTATTTTTCAGAATGGGTAGCGCAGCATGGTTATAGCCCATGTGGAGAGCTGTAAATGTATACAGATTAAATAAACAGTGCGGATTGAAATTCTGCACATGTGCAGACGGCTGGTAGAGTACCTGAGAGCTGAGCACTTGTCTTAAAGGATCGAGGCTCAGATGAAACTGAGTCTGATCAGAGCTCTAGACTCAGACAGTCAGAGCTGGAAGGCGTCTGAAGTCCCTCGCATAGCACAAAGCCGAGACTAAGGCCACCACGGTTACAGAACCCACTTCATCTGAGTCTCAAGACATTGGTCATCCCAGTCCAGCCCACCCTGACACTAAACACTTACCAGATGCCCATCCTATTTTTGAGCATACAGCTAGAATTTAAGGATGAATAGGATACATAGCTCCTGTCAGAGAGGACCTCATGGTCTGAGAGGTAAGAAAAGCAATGCCAGGACACTAACCAGTGGCACCTGACCAAAGTTGTGAATAAAATGACCCCCGGGGCCACATAGCCTCACCCAGTGTTACTTGGATTTCACCCTAACTCGGCCCTGACTAAAGACGCGTGAATTCTGTTACCTTGATTTTTATTTTAACTCAGTCTTGTTAAAAGTATCAAGCACTTTTGGCAGTCATCCAAACGGCCATTAAGAAAAACTTAATGGACAAAGTAATACTGATGCACACTCGCACGCCTCCTGCTGTAGTTCAGAAGTCACTGGGAGTCACTTTACTCCCCTCTTCAAGGCAATGCCATATCACCAGCCTCGTCATAAAGCGGGACTGAGGGACTGAATGTCTCCAAGATGGAGGCTGACACTCCCGCATTTCCTCAAGGTCATACAGCTTGGGAACTGGCAGAGCCTGACACAGAATTCCTTGGTCCTGGAGGACAGCCGATGCCCGAGCTGAGCACGTCTCATCATTCCGTGGGGTCCTCTTTGCCAATACGATTTCTCTTGGCTTTTCCAGCTCCACAGCTTCTGCAATTCTTTTGCTATCTCTAAGCAGCAGAATGGTGATTATTTCCCTCAGCTTAGGGCTAGCACCAGCCAAGTTGCTACTATTTAAGCAGAATGTTTAAACATTTTCAAAAAACAAAGGCAACAACAATGTCAAGGTCCCTCAAGCAATGCACACATCAGAGCAGAAAGGGAGGTGAGATATCTGGGGCTGGGAAAGGAGCCATGCAAGTCCAGGTCTGGACTGAAGCTGGGGAACCAGAGAGCTCGGCCCACCTGGCAGATCTAACCAAGGGCCTCTCAGTGGGAGAACAGGGGTCTCCAGGAATCTTCCCACTCTGTCACACAGCCATTCCTGCACCAACCCTAAAAAGTTCAACAAAAAAAAAAACAGCAAGCAAGTCAAGTGTGCAGGTGCACACCTCTAATCCCAGCACGTGGGAGGCAGGGGGATGGTAGGTTCCAACCCAGCCTTAAAGAGCAATTTAAAGAGACCCAATCCCAAAAAATACAAAAGTGGTAGGGATGCAGCTCCGTGTGAGGTCCTGGGTTAGATACCCAGAAAGAACGGGGTGTGGGGAAAACCACAGGAAGCTGCAGTTTTATCTGCAGTGTTTTTCTGGCAGGGTGTTTGTTTGGTGGCATTCTCTGAGGGTTCTCAGGTACTGCCCTTTGATCTCTGTGACTATTGGTGACAGAAGGTTCTCCAGGAGCTCCTTCCCATTCTGTCAGCCCCGTGGTCCCCTAACAAAGTGCATAAGAAGTTTAGTAAGAAAAACTGCCATGGTCTCGCCAGCGTGTGCTAGAAATTGAAAGGCAACAGAAATGCAAATAAATTCAAAAGGCAAAGCAGCTGGTGACCAGGGCTTTCATTCAGGAAAAGTAGAACACTGACCATGGTGGTCATTTTTCTCTCACTCTCTGACACAGCAGGGCAGGGGCAGAGTGCCGGTCTGCAGTCCTGCTCCCTCAGCCCTCCGTGTGGCCTTACACAGGAAACCACAGCTCAGCGCCTTGAACCTTTCCTCTGCTAAAGGCTGCAGTGCGAGTCTCTGTGTTTTCTCTACAGAATTTCCATGATTATAAGTGAAATATAATCCAATGGAGTCGGAGGAAGACAGAAAAATCTTTTTAAAAAATTTTAAAAGCCTGTCTAGTAGTACACTTTAATTTGTATTAATAAATTTCCTGGGTGGTTTTCTTTCTTTTTAAAAAGGTGTAAAATATTTATTCGTTCATGTTTGCAGTACAGAATGATCACATCTGTGGTGGGGAGTTGGGACCCAAACACAACACATCTTAATTCTCTTCCCACCCCCTCTTCTTCCCTCTACCTGGTGAATCAAAAGTGAGCAAACGGGGCAGGGAGGACTTCGGTGTTGACAGCCAGACACTGAACACGGCTCCGTTCTTCCAATCACCCATTTCTCTTCCCCCCTTAGGATCCCAGCTCTAGTTATATCTGAGAAAGCCGTGGTCCAGCCCAAAACTTCCTCTCTGTACCAGCTAAGATGACCATGTGACAGCGCAGTTCAATGAGAAATAAGCAGAATTCTGCCAACATTTTCTGGAAACATTTTGCTTTACTGATTTAGATGCTATCTCTCTTCCTTTTTCGTGTCTTTTTTTTATTAATGAAGTTTATTGGTGCATTTTAGGTATACACAATGATCACATCCATCATAGGAAATTCATACCTCTTTCCATTTGAACATTTTGTTCCTATTTCACAACATCTGTTATATACTTTGGTCCTTATTTATACTTTCAATTTCTCACACCAGAGAAACAATGTAGTGTTTACACATGTGTATCTGATTTATTTCACTTAAGAGTATGGTTTCAAGGTGCAGTCATTTAGCTAAAAATGTCTCAAGTGTATCCTCCTTTATGGCCGAGTAGTACTCCATTATATAAAAAAAACACATCTTCCTTGTCCATTCACTGGTTGATGGTCATCTGGGCTGTTTCCAATATTTGGCTATTATAATCTGCTGCTACAAGCATGCATGTCTATATCACTGTGGTATGATACTTTTAATTCCTTAGGGAAGGCATCAAGAAAGGGAATAAGTGAGTCAAATGAAATCTTTAGTTTTAGCTTTTTGAAGACTCTATACACTAGTTTCCATAGCAGTTGCACCAGTCTGCACATCCACCACCAGTGGAGAAGGATTCCTTTTTCCCCACTGCCCCTCCAGCATTTGTGATTGGTTGATTTCTTGATAATAATCATTCTTTCTGTAGTGAGATGGAATCTGTTTTGTTTTAATTTGCATTTCTTGAATGACCAATGATGTTGAACATTGTTTTCATATATTTACTTGCTGTTTCTACTTCTTCATACGAGTATGCCCATTTTAGGGCTGGGTCTTTAATATTGAGGGGGTCAGATTTTTTTCTGAGTTCTTTATATGTTCTAGATAGATTCCTTGGTCTGGGAACAGCTGGTAAACATTTTTTTCCCACACTGTGTATTGTCTCTTCACTCTGCTGTTGGTTTCTCTTGCTGGACCTCTTTTTGCTTCTTGATTCTTCTGGCATGAAATGCGCTTCTAGAATACCAATCCACAGTATCTTTGAAGGCTTTTAAGTAGTAAATACTTAACCCCCTCATGGTTGGCAAGATCACTGGGACACTGCATCTGTCAAAGCCTAAGTCACCTACTCTATCATTGCACGCTATCCCAGGGATTCACCAATTTCCTCTTTACTGATCTAGAAAAAAAAATGCTTTATTAACCAGAATTTCATAGGAGTCATCCCGCTTTCCTTGACAATGGTTAATGTCAAGCATACTTGAGGTTTGAAATTTCTTGTGTATTTTGAATTTCACCTGTCTGGCAGGTCACAGATGTTAAATATTTTATAAATCACACTGGGTTTCCTTCACTGAGTGTATTTTCAATCTAGGTTACTGCTATTTCTACCTTATTGATTCACCTCCTTGCTTTCATGATTGAAAGGTAGTGTCCCAAGCTCCAAGATTGGGAAGATTTTGGTTTTCCACCTGCAGTTATTATGCACCCAAAAATCAGTATAAGTAAGCACAACACAGACAAAACCATGGACATACAAACCCACAGCTACACAGACCTGCCTTAGTGACAATGTATCCATGGGCTGATCAAAAATACAGTATGTGTTTAAACGAAAAAAAATACAGTAACACACTGCCATTGTCTCCCTCAAAATACTCCCTTCGTGTTGAACACACTTATCCTGTCATTCTTGCTGTTTTCTGCCACAGCTCTGGAGTCCTCTTTCCTGAGGTTCTTGATTAGGTGTGATTAGAAATACAGTGAATGCTGCTACGGAGTGCCATCCCACAGAAAGGCAGCTCGGAAAACCTTGACATTGAGTCCTCACCCACCTCAGTCACCGGATCCGGCACTGTGTGACTTCTGGCTCCTCCCCAAACTCAAAATGACAGTGAAAGAGGAACATTTTGAATCCACTCAGGACATCGTGGCAGCCAGGACAGTGCAGATAAAGACCCCCAGGGGAAAGAACTTCCAGAACTTCTTCAGTGACAAGAATGATGTGGTAAGCGCGCTCAAAGCAAGAGACAGTAGTTTAAGGATGATTCGTGGCAGTGTGTCTTTTACTGTAAAAATGTTTAACTTATACACTCACTGTATTTGTGGCCCTCATTGTGATAGTACAAGCTAGGATTTAATAATGTAATCTACAATTTAATAATGAATCACAATACATACAACACCAAAGAAGATAGTGATAAACAGCACATTAGTAAATTGTACCCTGTCTTCACAAATGAGATGAGAAATGGTGTTTTTGCTCTGTATCATGAATAATTTGCAGATAAATAAAGGACACGTCTGGTTGTGCAGGGCATGGACACCTGTGTATTTGGGTCATGATTGGTGTGTATGGCCAGCTGTGTGTACAGCCAAGTGCAAAACCCTGGTGTTACAACTCCTCACTTTCTCTCCTGCTCACAACAGCAAATCTGCGTGCTGAGGGGAGCCCAGGAGAAGCCTGGATGCAAAATGGGGTTGGAGAGCGAATCTGTACTCACTTACAGCATCCCTGATTTCCATTCTGTGCATGACAATGGAATTCAAAATTTAAGGAAGAAAGTGGCAGTGTGCCCTAAATGGGTCTCCCTAAAACACAAATAGTTACTATCAATTTTCTAAGAAGTTCATTTAAAAAGATATCCTTTTTCTTTTGATGAGCTAGTAGGTGAGTAGATCCTTTGGCAAACTGCTCTATCAGTAATTTGCTATTGTAGAATTTTAATTGGGCCAATGCTTCATAACCAGGTGAATGAGTTCTGTAATCAGAAAACTGGTCTCAGGCTGATTAGCAAAGAATTCACCTGTGCCTTTCACATTTTGGGATCAGTATCAGAGACAAATTATTTTTAAGTATTACAGACCTTCTCAATGATTAGCATTGGCACCGTTTTGAAAATGATTGCTCAAAAAAATTTTTTAACAAAACAATTGCTCATGAATATAAGCATCCCTAGTATGTGATACATCTGCTGTTTGGGCTTCCCTCTAAGTGATGTTATAGGGTGGTCTTAATAGTAGCTTAACAGTTCTCATAGGCTGCATTATAAATGACAGAAAACAAGCTCTCTCCTTTCACTGTTCGGACCAGTGGATGAACTTCTGTATGTGACGAACTTCTGATTCTACACATCGGAATTGTGATTTCTTGTTGGCAGCATTTCCTTTGCTAACTGTAATTGTTTCAGGTTCACATATAACGCCGCACCGCTACCAAACACATTCACTGAAACATGATCTTCCAAATGCCATTTCAGAGAGACCCTGGAGGTCTTCAGACTCTCTCTCTCCATACACTATCATTGTGTTCTTGCCAGGCTCTGTGTGTGTGTGCGCGCGCGCATGCACAAGGAAGAATGCAATGGTAAATAATAATCTTTCCAATTAAAAGAAAAACATTGCGGTTGCTTCCATACTGAAAATCAATCTTCCAATATTAAAAAAAAAAAAAGACTATCTCTGCACCGATGTCAGAACTCTTCTAAACATTGCATACCTCTACGTTCTTCCTGCACTGTCGTGTAAATGTGAAAAGGGTGATGATAAATTATCAGCCATCTCTTTATTTATCTTCCAGTACATATTCTGTCCCAGGGCCTCCCTGCTTTAAGTCTTAGCCCTGTACAGTTCTTGAGGTTCTTCGTTCTAAATTTAAAACTTTGCCACCAGCCTACTTAGAAGCCTTCCGTGAATCTGATCCCCCTATAGGACAGAAAGCAGGCTGCCGGAAATGACAAACCAAAGCCTGCCTCACACAGCCTGGAGACCTCTCTGGCCTCCCTCCTTGACATCACGGTGCCCCACTTCCTTTCCCACCCACCTGCTTGCTCTGTCCCTGGGTCCATGCACAGGAGGAATGCTACCCCTGACCCTGCCGTTCCCATGCCTACAAGATGCCTGTCATACTTTAGAATCTGTTTATACAAGTTCCCCCCAGTGGAGCTCCCCAGGATAAGCCGGGTGTCCTCAGAAGTGCCCTTGTGATGATTAAAACACTCCCTAAGCCAGGAGTGGAGGTGCACAGCTGTGACCTCAGCACTCTGGGAGGCGGAGGCAGGAGAATTGTAAGTCCGGAACCACTCTGGGCAACTTGGTAAGACTATGTCTCAAAATTTTAAAAAGGGCCGAGATACGTAGCTCAGAGTGGAAGCCCTGAGTTCAATCTCCAATACCACAAAAAAGAATATCAGCTTCAAATGTCATGGTCTCAGCTCTAGTTTTGTCTTTAAAGTGAGGATAGCAACTGTACTCTGCAAAGTTAGTTGTAAGAGAAACAATAACACTATCTCAGAACACATACTACGCTGAATCAGCTGCTGTCTCAACAGAAGCTTACCCAGACCCCAACCCCTGTAGAGTCTAAATCAAGATGGATGGCTTCTTAAGAATCTTAGATAAGTTGAGGAATCATTTTAAGAGGACCCCTCCCGCCTATCCTGCCAGGCAGGACTCACCAGATGCATAAGGAAGTCAGAATTCATGAGGAAATCCCGCTACACCCAAGCAGACCTTCCCGTGGCCTCAGTGGGACTCTGGATTCACAGCTCTGCCCACTGGTGAAGTGTTCAGATACTGCCCCACAGGTAGGGGACGCTGGCCTAGATCCCTGCCAATCTCCTGAATGGAAGGAGGGAGGTCCTATAGCTACATGTGCTGTGACTGTGTGTTCTGAAGTTTCCCCAGATTTGGCCAGGACTCTGCTAATATGTTGATGCAAACTCAGCTCTTAGGATTGTGCTTGTCACACTTCTCTTGTACATCATTCATTGTCTTTTATTCCTATTTATATTTTAAGTCTTGTCTCCCAACATTGTGTATATGGTACCTCATAAATGCTGCTGGCCTTTTTACAGACTATAAGTGCCTTGAAAATAGAAACTGTGGTACAGTTTTATTCCAGTGTGAAGACATAAATAAAAAAGAGAGAGAGTCTACAAACTCCCATCAAGAGTGGCGAACATGTGTTATAGAATAGCAGTCCCTAACTCTCCCTCCTGGAGTCCAAAGCTCCTGCTCTGGTTATTTTTAACATTTAACTACTTCGAGTTAGTTCCTTGTAGATGTGCTAATGCCATTAGAGTAGTAAATTTCTTGTAGAATGCCTAGTTCCTGTTTATTGCAATTCCTACAGAGAATGTGTAACCTAAAAGGGATGATAAAAAAATACAATGAATGCTTACTTTTAAAAAAATTATGACATACTGTCATCAATTTCCCTCAAAATCCTCCCCCTCTTCACACATACTCATCCCATCATCCGTGACAGTTTCTGCAGCAGCTCTGGAGTCCTCTTTCCTGAGGGTCTATGAGATGTGATCAAAAGCATAGTGAACGCTGCTGCTGAAAATGGAAAGGTAGCTCGTAAAAACATGATGCTGTGCCCTCATTTACCTGAGCATTACCCACGCTGACACAGTGTGACTTATGGTTCTGCCCCAAGTCACAGTGACCATGAAAGGAAGATGTTTTGAATCCATTCAGCACATCAAGGTAGCCAGGAAAGGCACAGATAAGACCCTCAGGAAACAGGACCCTAAAGCTGCTACAGACAGTGGCAAAGATGATGGAATAAGTATGTTTAAAGAGAGGAAGACGATTTTGCGGGGTACTCATGGCAATGTATCTTTTACTGCAGTAAATTACCTTCAATTTAAACATTCACCATATTTGTGGATCACACCTCATGAATTACCAATGATTAATCAAGGTCTTGTGCTCTTTTGTCAACCATGCAACTTTGACAACTTTAACAACCAGCTTCCTGTACCTCCCTTCTTGTTCTTTGATATACAAAGCCAGATACCTCAGACACCACATAGAATCTGTGATCCTTGGGGCTGTCCTCACTTTGACCTGAATAAACTCTTTGCTCCCAACTTATCTTTTAGGTTGCCTAGCGATTAACACAAAACCTCAGACCAGAAAGACCTTAGTATCACATTTAGGTAATAAATTATAATTAGCAATTGTACTATAATTTGTGTGACATACAGAATTTGAGAATCGTTCTCCTACTTATTTTCAAAATAAGACTGTGACACGATTCACCACATTTTCTCCTGAAGTCTGTGGGAGGCAGGGAAGGGAGATGGCTCGCCAAGGCCACAGAATTACCCACAGAGCTGAGAATCAAGCCCATGTGTTGTTTTGCCTTGTTTATCCCTCTGCTGTGTTCTGGAATTTAAACTGGATGATCGTCTCTCTACACTATGGCTTGTTAACTAATCAGCTATTTCCCACATGGGCATATTCCCAGGGGGATCTGTTAGCCAAAGAAAGACTTCTGACTGTCTCCCCTTGCAGGCAGCTTCTCTTCCTCTAACTGGAAAAAATCGCACATAACTGTGACTCGGAGTTATAACTAACTCCTAAGCCATACTAGAGAGAAAAGGAAAAGAAACACAGAAGGCATCATCTGCAGAAAGGAGTAGTCCAAAACCACCGCCATCAAGTACAGCGCCTGCAATCTCAGCTGAATTTCTGGAGGAACACACGTAATTGGGCAGATACTTTCCCAGACCGTTCAAAATTCTAACACTCCAGGCTTTTTATATACAGGAGTGTGTTATCCTTTTAGTAAATCCTGACTGTATTAAAGTTCAGATGATGAATGGGCACAATGAAAACATCTCTGAATGCCCCTTGTCATTTTTACTACTTACCCACTCCAGGAAGTTCCAGCCAAGTTATTATTTTGCAGTTTAAATATCCTGAGACACTAAAGGTTCCGAAAACCTGTGCCTCGTTCTCAATGACATTCTCATAATTTAGACACAAGCTTTTTTTATTAAATGTAGAAAGGCAAGAGATTTATAAAGCTTATAAAATCCTCCCCGCCTCTCTCGCTGTGTGTGTGAC